>CAUYLG010038245.1:0-10668 GCA_963573385.1 Cacajao melanocephalus
GCCAGCTCCTCTGCAATTGCCCTGATGTGGTAGGGCTCAAACCCGCAGCAGCCGCCAATGTACCTGACCCCCAGGTTGTAGGCCTCTCTGGCGTATTTTTGAATATCCCATCTGGTGGCAACTCTGGGTTCCAGTCCTGTATCACAATAGTTACAGCATTTCTGTTATTGTTCTCATTTTCGAATAATGGATGCTCTAATGAATGAGCAGTTTTTCCAATTAAAAAAACTGTAAATTTTAAATAATGTGTTCTTCTGATGGCTCATTTTCAGTTAAGCAATCTTATTCTAGAACTGGGCCATAGTTTATTATAGCCATTTGGATTTTGTCACAAAGAAATACCTCCACTATGAGAGGACCTCTACTGAGCTTACCAAAGGGATATTCTGGGAGATCCACAAACCCCTCTTTGCCGCAGTCGGGTGTGTGAAACCCCAGGGGTTGCACCATGAGGTACGCTTTCAGCCCTGCCCATTCAAGACTGTCCTTCATGAGCTTCATCGTCTTCAAGCTGGTCTCGGGTCCAAAGCGGCAGTTCACGCCAACGATGGAAGCTCCTATGCAAAGAAATAACACTTACATTTTATTACTTATTTATTTGTTTCTTCTTTTTTTTTAACAGTTGGAAGGTACCTTAGAGATTAGCTATCCCCTTCCCCTTCCCACGATTTACAGATAAGGAAACCGATTGCCGTTAATTCTTTTATTTCCAAACTGCTCTCACAATATCAGACTTTGTTAAATTTCATAGACAGCAACTGAGCTGTGTATCCCTGTATGGGCTGAAATTACCTGCCTTCACCAGCCTCACGGCACATTCTCCAGGGGTTACGTCATGCATGTCTCCCTCTGGGCCTATGCACATGGTAACTGCCACGGGTCTATCCGATTCTTTTAAGACTTCCACAGCCCACACAGCTTCTTCAACATGCTCAAAATACTAAGATAAATGTCATTTTTTCTATTGGTCCAGATATAAAGCAGATTTTGAATGATAAAGGTAAATACAGCAAAACAGTTATACAAATTACCAAATAGAATATAAACATGCATATGATAAAACTGGCTAAAAAATGTGTGTCTATCAGACTGAAGAAAGAATATTTTTCTGAGTAAGTATTTTCTTTCCTATGACAATAATAGATAGTTTTTCAGTCAGGGATCATTGATTCAGTGAGATGATTACTATTAGTAAAAAAGAAAAAAACACACCCAGAGGTTTTCAAAGTAATCAAGTATTTAAAATCATAATTTTGAAGGAAGAAAACTTTTGCTAATAAATTTCAGATTCATCTCTTATAAAACTGGAGTAATCTCTGAAACGATGGGCAGTTTATCATGTGTTATACTTCAAAGAGCTTTTATGTTCACTTCCAAGCACTCCCTAAAGTAGGAAGAGAAATATTTCCCCAGATGAGAAGATTGAGGAGCCTCCTGGGAGAGAGAGCTACTCTGTTTTTTCCTTCAGACAGGATATCTTGTTTGATAAACCCACGTCATTTGCTGGGGTGCTTCCAGGAACCCCCTTCAGTGCCGCAGCTGAAAAGCTGACCTTAAGGCAACTAAAGAAAAGCCAGAAATCTTCCCGTTTCTTCCCTCTTGAGTTAGAAACAAATTCTGCAGAAGCAGTGTGAGGAATGACAGAGATAATCAAAATATGAGTTCTTAAACAGTGTGGTGTCATCATCCATCTGGAAAGCACAGAGGGCAGAGCTTGCGCTTGTCCTGCAGATGACTGTTCCTAGTGGGGTTGGCCAGGCATGGGCAGGTGGATGAGGCACGGTTTTCAGTAGAGTCTAGTGGGGTGACTGGGGGGAATAATGGTGGGGCTATTTTCTCCTCTCTCTCTCTCTTTTTTTTTTTTTTTTGAGGTGGAGTCTTGCTCTGTTGCCAGGCTGGAGTGCAGTGGCATGCAATCTTGGCTCACAACAACCTTCACCTCCCAGGTTCAAGCCATTCTCCTGCCTCAGCCTCCTGAGTAGCTGGGACTACAGGCACCCGCCACCACACCCAGCTAATTTTTGTATTTTCAGTAGAGATGGGGTTTCACCACGTTGGCTAGGCTGGTCTCAAATTCCTGACCTCATGCAATCTGCCTGTCTTGGCCTCCCAAAGTGCTGGGATTACAGATGTGAGCCACCGTGCCTGACCAGGGGCTATTCTCTTGTTTGGAGTAAAAATGTGAGTTGAGGGCTTGACCCTAGGCAGTAGCAATTATGCTGGGAAATGCGGAATGAGGGCTTTCCTTTCGGAAGTGGAGGGAAAAGAATGCTCTGGGCCTTCATGTCCAATCAATGACCAATTCTTATTGATTTTCCCTTCAAAATGTAACTCACATGTCATAGCTTGAGTGAAAGCAGAGAGGTAAGAAGAGCAAGACATGGATGGAGGAGGCTATGGAAACTATTGGGTGCTGAGCATTACTGGTGGGGCCTGGATGAGCCTGAACAGCCACCACCTTCTTCTCTCACAGTCCCCAGCCCACACATGCAGTGCCCTCCTGCCTGGCTTCTCCCTCAGGAGAGGGTGCTCCCTGAGGCACTGTCCCCTATGCTTCCCTCTAGGTTATAGAGTTCCCCGAGTCAGCTTCTGCAGCTACCCGGACCTTAGAAGATCAAAGGCTATGGTCAGGGCTCTCTTGGGTCTGTCCTTTGGCTCCAAAAGAACATAGCATACAAATGAGGGAATGTTGACCTTGACTACCACGCATTTAAATAACCTTTGATCATCCATATGGAAGAAATGAGGGCATAAGGCAGTCCAATACCCTAATGAAATATGAAGACGATGCAGTTTTGCTTGTCAAAATAGGTTTAATCCTTTTCCTCTAATACTAGGCTTACCTCTGCAATCAAGAAGTCCACATTTTTCTGCACAAAAACCTCTAGCTGTAGTCGAAAAAGTTTTTTAATTCTAGCTTCATCCTTGTGGTATTTGTATATTGATGTCTGGCAGATCCCCCCTGCTACCAAAGCATCACCTTTGCCAGCCACTTCCCTGGCGAGATCACAGGCAGCAGCATTTACATCTTCCCACTGAGGTTAGAGAGCAAGAGTTCAGATGACGAGGCTAGCAGTTTGAAGGTAAAATATAAGAGATAACCAAAGGAGCAATAAACAAGTAAGATGAGTATAAGCCAGTTGTTTCAATGCAAGCGAAGAAGACCAGCAGAGTTGAGTACAATATCCTCTGTTATCTTGACCTTTTATTTCCATTATCGTACTTACAACATTGGATTTTAATAACTATTTGTTTGCCTCTCATACTTGACCTTGAGCCTCCAGGTGGGGCCTACACCTTTGTCTCACCTTTCACTCTAACATAGAGAATGGACTATAACAGATACTCAGTACATGTTGGTTGGCTGAATGAATTAATGGGCATTAACATTTATATGTATTAACATTTTATATTTGCAGAATATTTCACAATACTTCCACATCCTTGATCTTACTTACTGTTCTCAACAGGTCTATGGACTTAAGCACTACTGTTATCTCATTTTGCGGAGAGAAAACCAATGCTCAATGCAGGTAGGTGTCTTACACAAAGCCACACAGCCAATAGGTGGCAATGCTGAATATCAAACCCAATTTTTCTCATTTCTATGCCAGTGTTGTGTTTTTTAGCACCTCCCTGTCTCCAGAAGAGAAAAATGTGAAATGAGAAGGTGAAAAGAGCATCTATGAAAAGGCTTTCTCTCTAAAAAATAGCAGGAAGACGGCTATGCCCTTCCAATGGTTTATTTTACTGCTAGTCCTGACCCCTCCTCTACCTAAATGGGGAGAGAAGGCTAATTTATTTAGTATATATTATCTTTTTTTTTTTTTTGAAATGGAGTTTTGCTCTATCACCCAGGCTGGAGTGCAGTGGTGTGATCTCAGCTCACTGCAACCTCCACCTCCCAGGTTCAAGTCATTCTCCTGCCTCAGCCTCCTGAGTAGCTGGGATTACAGGTGCCTGCCACCACAACAGGCTAATTTCTGCATTTTTAGTAAAGACAGGGTTTCACCATGTTGTGCAAGCTGATCTGGAAGTCCTTGGCTCAAGTGATCTGCCCACCTCGGCTTCCCAAAGTGCTGGGATTACAGGTGTAAGCCACCGTGCCTGGCTTATTTACTATATATCTTTATGTGACAACTAATACATAGATATTTATATTGACTTTGTAATAAAGTATAGTAACACATGAATTCTGTAGCTTCCCATGAAGAGGTTTTTGTTTTGTTTTGTTTTTTTAATTTTTTTTCTTTTTTTTTTTAAGACGGGGTTTCACCATGTTGGTCAGGCTGGTCTTGAACTCCCGACCTCAGGTGATCCACCCTCCTTGGCCTCCAAAGTGCTTGGATTACAGGCATGAGCTACCACGCCCGGCCAGGTTTTTTTTTTTTAATAGATGACTCCCTCCTCTGCACCCAACCATTGCCGTTTACCTTGCTTTCCATATTGTCCTCACTGGCAGAAAAGGTGAAAGTCTGCATGACATTTGATCCTGCTCTCAAGAATTCCATGTGAAGTTGACGAACTACAAAGTAGTTGGGTTTTCAACATTGAAATAAATAAAAAAAGAAATATTACAGAAGCTATCATTTTTAAAAGTAGCAGTACTCACTGACTCCCATCTCTTTCAATCATACCTCAGTTCAAACCTAGTTGTGATAAAAAGTTATAGACTAAGGTCAGTAGAATGCATAGGCAGGATGTACTGTTTAGAGTAGCCTTGTATTGTTTTGCCGATGGGCCTCAATGACTTGGTGCCGTCACCTGCAGAGATTAAGGCCTGATTGGCCAACTGTCCCTTGGTCTCTTGGTCTAGAGATGTTTATTCTATACCCGTGCTGTGAAGGACATAGCTGGTCTACTATAGTCAGCATTGGCAGCCCTCAAAGTAGAATGAGGAGCTTCTCATAGAAAGCAGAATGTATGTGAGTGGCACCGGTATCAAACCGAGTCAGCAGCAAGCAGCTGGGGACATCAGAAAGCAGTCTGGAAGCTTTCCCTGGCTATCAGAAAGTCACTCCTTCCTCTCCTTCACCAGTATTGCCCCTCCTCCAGTATCCTTACTCTTACTATTCCAGCACTTTTTTTCCCAGTTTAGCAAAATGATCTTCTAACATTAAGAACAAGTTCTTCTCGGGCCAGATGAAAACATCCTGTTAAGCACCAAAGGGATAAAACTTGGTCCCGCTCTACCACAGAACTCAGGGTGTCCGATGCAACAATCATAATGGCCATTGTGCTGACGATACGTAGGGCACTTCACATGGGTTAACTCGTGAGTCCTCACACCTAGCCCGTGCTGTGCCCTCATGAAACAGATGAAGATATGGATCCTTGGGGAAGTCGAGTGACTTGTCCAAGGTCACACAACTGGTCGGTGGAAGAACTGAGATAGGACCTTAGGTTTATCTGATACGCTGTGCATATATACATAAAGTCAGAGCAAATCAAAAGTTCTAGTCTCAGCTAGTGTCCTGTTTCACTCATTTCATTCTTTGGCTTTATTTTCCCACTTTAATTTATGGGAACAAACACAAAGAAAGAGTCAGAAGAGAATTCAAGTTCTAATTTCAGGTAACTAATCCTCATCACGGTTACTATCTCTAGCTCTTCTTTTTTTCCAAGCCAGGAGGATGATATAAAGCCCCGTTGATTTTCTTGCCCTCCCATCCCCGGAACCTGGCTGTCTGTGCTCTGTTACACTGTGACTCCCTTTAGTCACCCTCACTGTACATACTGTCACACTTCAGCAGCACACTGTCAGCGTGAATTGGAAGTAGGAACAGTTTTGCTGTTTTAAGGAAACTCTGAATATCTACAAGGCAAGTATTCATGGAACAAATATTAAGATGTATGTTTTATTTTATTTTTTTTATTTTTAAGGCAGAGTCTCATTCTGTCACTCAGGCTGAAGTGCAGTGGCGTGACTTGGTTCACTACAACCTCCGCCTCCTGGGTTCAAGTGATTCTTCTGCCTCAGCCTCCTGAATAGCTGGGACTACAGGCACCTGCCATCATGCCCAGCTAATTTTTGTATTTTTAGTAGTTACAGAGTTTCACCATGTTGGCTAGGCTGGTCTCAAACTCCTGACCTTGTGATCCATCCGCCTCAGCCTCCCAAAGTACTGGGATTACAGGCGTGAGCCACCATGCCCGGCCAAGATGTATATTTTAGCACTGCCTATACATTAAGATGTAAATGTGTGTGTGTAAGAGAGTGTGTGGGTGTGCATGAGGGTGTGTGGATGTGTATGTGTGTTTGCGTATGTGTGGGTGTGTATGTGGAGTGTGTGTGGGTGTGGGGGTGGGGTGTGAGTGTGTGGGGTGGGAGTGTGTGTGTGGGTGTGTGGATGTGTGGGTGTGTGATGTGTGTAGGTGTGTGTGTGAGAGAGAGAGAAAGGAAGAGAGACGCCATTTTCTTCCATATAGTTCAGCCTGCATACTGCTATTGTCTCCACATCTTGGCAATTTTAGCAAGCAAAACAGCTTTTTGAAACAGTTGCTATTTTTTTCTCGATCTTCTCTCCATCAGATTTAAATAAAATACCACTCAGGTAGACACTCTGGGGATGTGGGCACCAACCTGCATCTGGATGTTCTATCACTGCCTCTGGAGTCCAGAGCCCAGCCTTCACGTAGCCTCTCTTCTCCAGAGTAATGAGAAAGCTGCCATCTCCAATCACAACTTCCCCACTCTCAAGGCGTTCCAAAATCCCCTGAAGAAGAGAAAAAAGTACCTAAGCTCCACTCTACTTTTTTTTTCTGAAAGCAATTTCTAATTTTAGGTGAGGTGGTATTATGTTCTTAAAGCTGTAGTTTTGTTAAAAACATGTGCTCTAATAATATTTCAGAAAGACTGAGCATACTATATTTCTTGGCCAATCCAGGTACCTATTTCGTACCATGAAAGGGCTGAGACTATTTCTTCTTAAATAACATTTAATCTGAGTCAAACTGTGGTGCCGATTCCATGATAGTTATTTTGGCTTCTCAACATGTTTGTGGCAACACTGCTAGTTTTCTAACTAGTGTGTATTCTCTCCCCTTTTCTTGTGTCAGGGGACAATGCCTCCAACTTTCAAAAAATTCCCAGGCTCCCTTGCCACTGGGAGCAGGCCTGTGACACAGGGATGGCCAGGGAGACACATATGGAAGCTGGTGGAGGATTTCCGGAAAAGTTTTGCTTTCCTGTTGTGGGTGTCCACTCCCTTCCTTCTTGTCCATTTTCCTCCTTCCTGACTGGAATGTCCACATAAATCCTGGGAGTCCAGCAGTCATCTGACGGCCATATGAAGCAGATTTCTTAAGTCATCCTTGGGTGTCTGCAGCAGCCATGGGCTGGCACCCCTGGACCTCTTGTTAGGTGAGGAAAAACCTTTTCTTTGTGTCAGCCACCGAACAGAACTGTAATGGACACAACGCTTCGTAATCATGCAATGTGTTCACACGTGTATGATCTTTTGGAACTCCCAGTAACTCTGCAAGTGAGGCAGGACAGACGGTTTTTATTCTCAGGTGTAAATGAGGAAACTGAGGCTCAGAATGATTGACTTGCCCAGGATCACAGAGCTAAGTAAAAAATCAGACTAGCTTCTAAATTCCTACTCTCTTTTCCTTCTATTTTACCACCTTTCTATTTAGCCCACTCATAACTTATTTTAAAAGTTCCATTCAGAGCAGTTAGCCATGGGGTGCAGTTTCCTTTTGAAATAGGAGGGGGCCAGGGAAGGGCAGGGTTGCTGGCAAGGCCTTCACCCTTGGGCCTGTGCCCACAGACCTAGGTGAGGACAGGCACTCCTGTTTTTGCACCCAAATGTTGCATTTTCCAAGACCACCCTGGCCCACTATCCTGTGCCTACAAAAACCTCAAGACCCTAGCAAACACAAACACAAGTGGCTGGAAGTCGAGAGGAACACACAACGGCAGAAGAACACACAGACAGACTCCAGCAGGCCATCGACAGCAGAGGCAGAATGACATATACAACGTGGAATTCGGCCAGGGGGTGGTCAGAGGACAGTCTGGCTGCTGAGCCACCCGACTCCAGGGGAAGACCACGTTCCCCCCCATCCCCCTTCTGGCTCCCCATCCATCTGATCTACCTGCTGAGAGCTACTTCCAGCACTCAATAAAACCTTGCACTTATTCTCCAAGCTCACCTGTGATCCATTTTTTCCAGTACACTGGCAAGAACCCTGGGATACAGAAAGCCCTCTGTCCTTTTGATAAGGCAGAGGGTCTAATTGAGCTGATTAACACAAGCTGCCAGTGGACAGCTAAGCTGAAAGAGCACACTGGAACACACGCCCACTGGGGCTTTGGGAGCTGGAAACACTCACATCTAGATGCTGCCCATCTGCGTGCTCCCTCTAGGGGTTTAAGCTGCAAGGCACTGAAAAAGTGAGCCACACCCCATCACATACCCTGCAAGGGGGATAAGGAAACTTTTCCCATCTCACTGTGTCTAAACCACATCTCCCCCAGGTGCCCTCGGGGTCACCCCCTCACTGCCTTCAGGGCTTTGGTCAAACATCATCTTTTCAAAGATGCCTTCCTGACCGCTGCAAACCACCCACCCTCCCAGCCCCCAACAGCAATCCTTATCCCTCTTTTCTAGGCTGCAATAGTAGAAGATGCAACCTTTTTTTGATAATAGGTCAGTTGATTTCAGGCCTGCTCATAGCTGGACACAAAGCAATGAATGGATCAGCGAGAAAAGCCTTAGATGCCCCTTCTAACTAGTCTCATCTGTTCTGTGAAATCAATATAAACCCCCTCAGTTCCTGAATCCAAGGGAGACATCAAGCAGGGTACAGAGGCAGCTTACTGGGCTGCGTGTTGGGGGTAGGGTGAAGCTAAGCTGTGTACAAAAGGGGCCCCCACAAACAGTGGCTTTCCTCTTACACAGGAAAAAGAAACTATTTTTATTTAAAGTCACTGTTTGTGGGGGCCTCTTTTTCATAGAATGTGCACCAAAGTGCACAGTCCTTTCATCTTATCGCTTTGCCATTCCCTATGGCAGGGGTCAGCACGTGACAGCCCACGACCAAACCTGGCACATCATCTGTTTTTGTAAAAACAGTCTTCTTTTGTAAAAAAAAAACCCTGCCCATTGATTTATGTATTGTCTAATGGCCACTTTTCCACTTTAGCAGAGTTGAGTATACTAGCAGAGTTGAGTAGTTACCACTGAGACTGTATGGCCCCCAAGGCTGAAAATATTTACTGGCCCTTTACAGAAAGCGTTTGCCAACTCAGCCCTAGGGTACTGCCCTCTTCAGCATGGGGGGGAAACTGGATCAGAGTCACATTCATACTCTGTCTCAAACTACGAGGAAACAAAGTATGACAGACCTAGAAGTGGCTCATCTCATTGACATTTACATTTTCTGCATGAGAGTTTAGCCACATGGCTCTGCCTTGCTGTAAGGGAAGTGAATGTCCATGTGTCCAGCTCCAACTCTAATCCTACAGAAGGAGGGGGACAGATTTGGAAGAGAAACTGCTTCTGTTCTAGTATCTGGCATCTGCTATTTCTCCTTTGCTTACTCCCCACACAAAGTGACCAACCCGAGGTGTCAGGAGCAAGCTTCCCAGGACACCAAGGAACAAAGAGACGCCGACCACATTTTGGCCATGTTGCTTGATACATTATTTTCTTCAGTCATTTTCCAGGAGGCTGGAAGGCCATGAAAGCAACAAAGAGTAAGAGGTAAGTTAATTAATCTTGGTGACAGGAGTCTTTGTCCTCACCTGGGTCATTCCTGGATCTAATAAAAGCAAGCAGAAATTAAAGCAGACATGTGAGGATCTTCCCACAGAGCCTCCCAGGACAGTCCTGTTAACAGTATGGAACCAAACATGGGAGGCCAAATAGGGCTTGAATGATTCTCAATCTCCATAGAATGGCATGACTAGGGAGGGGGTTATTCTGAATGTATCCCCTATGTCCAGTTCAGCTGCAGAAGTACAAAGTAGTCTGGCTAAGTGGAAAGGAGTTTAATATTGAGAAATGGGTACATAAAACATTTGCATTGGGCTTCCAGGAATGACCCCTAGAAAAACATGACTGAATTGGCTGCTGGGGCTGCACCCTTTGCCACAACTAAGAGAAGCCATGATTAAACTGCTGGCTTGAGGAATATAGTACACAGCTGCCACACAGGGAGAAGGAGGCTGCTGTGGCAACCTCAGCTGCCCTTCACAAGACACTAGAATGCTGCGCTACGGCCATACTTGCTATGCTTCCAACTTCCCAGACTCACGCCGGTGCATCTGATTGGGAAACCTAGTTCTTATCAAGATCTTAGCTACAAAGGAGTCTGGCAATATGGTTAGTTTTCTTTCCTCTGCAGTGCAAGAAGGTCCATTAGAAGGATTTAACTAGAGGCTAAAGACCAGGTCACCATAGCTACAGCATCTTCTTTTTACTGTGCTCTTGGAGGGCAGGCAAATGGATCCCAGCTGTGTGAACTCTGTTAAACACTGTTTTGGCAGAGAGAGTGCTTGACTCTGGTTATTTTTCCGTATTTTTTTTTTTTGAAAGAAAGAAAAAGAGAGGAAAGAAAGTGAGAGTGAAAGAAAGAAAGAAAAAGAATGTATGAGAGAAAGAAAGAGGAAGAAAAAGAGGGAGAGAGAACAGGATTCTTGTTCTACTGCCCAGGCTA
>CAUYLG010038248.1:0-35689 GCA_963573385.1 Cacajao melanocephalus
TCATAGAAGTAGATCATTTGTTATCTCTCTGGGTCATTTCTAAAAAGTTTCTTGTTGTTGCTGCTTTTCAGACAGGGTCTTGCTGTGTTGCCCAGGTTAAAGTGCAGTGGCGCTATCTTGGCTCACTGCAGCCTCAACCTCCTGGGCTCAAGTGATCCTACCACCTCAGCCTCCCAAGTAGCTAGGACTGCGGAAATGTGCCACCACGCCTGGTTAATTTTTGTATTTTTTGTAGAGATGGGGTTTTGCCCTGTTACCCAGGCTGGTCTCAAACTCCTGACCTCAAGCAATCAGCCCACCTTGGCCTCCCAAAGTATTGGGATGACAGGGGTGAGCCACTGTGTCTGGCCTAAAAAGTTTTGTTTATAAACTCTCTTGGTAAAAGAAGCCATTTAATTTGGCTTTGCCTGGGTTTGGTTTTGAGATTGGCAGATAATACCTGTTTCTCCCCTTATGTCTTGGAAATCCCCTCCATGCATGAAGAACAAGAGGGAAAACATGAAGTCAAACCCAGATCGCACTGGGAGAGGTTTGTTTAATTGGGCTAAGGGGGATGAAGACGGTGCTGATGGAAGCGAGGTGGCCCAGGAAGCGAACATCTCACCTGGGATGGCTCAGGCATGGGAGCGGCCGTTGTCTCTGGGAAGGCCAGGGTGGGCTGGGGCTGGAAACAGCAGAAGTTTTTTTTTCAGGCTGGAGTGCAGTGGCGCGATCTTGGCTCACTGCAACCTCCGCCTCCCGGGTTCAAGCGATTCTCCTGCCTCAGCCTCCTGAGTAGCTGGGATTATAGGCGTCCGCCACTATACCCGGCTAATTTTTTGTATTTTAGCAGACACGGGGTTTCACTGTGTTGCCCAGGCTGGTCTCAAACTCCTGACCTCATGATCTGCCCGCCTCAGCCTCCCAAGGTGCTTGGATTACAGGCATGAGCCACCCTGCCTGGCCAACAGCAGGACTTTTATGGAGAGCAATTAGATGCTGCCCACTCACTTCTCAGAGCACAACCCATTTCTTCCCTGGGCTGCACTGATCACCTGAGGGGCTTTAAAAATGCTGATGTCCAGGCCTACCCCCCATAACCACCCCTGACCACGCCACCATGACTTATCTGATTGCAGAGTTTGGAGGGGAAGAAACTGGCCCCATTCCTCCGCCCTTCCCTCTCTGTCCTTTGGGTGCTGCTGGCCTTCAGAGAGCAGGTGCTCAGGTGCTCCCATCTGCTCTCGCCTGTCTGGAGAGCCTGCCGTTTTCCGGCCGGGCTGAGTGGGTGAGCTTAATTCTAGGGTGCAGTGAGAGCATGCGCTCTTGGCCTGGAGACAAGAAGCCACCTTCTCCAAACAGCCGCAGCAATCCGGGAGCTGATGTTTTGATCTCCGTCTCTCTGACTCCAGCACTCATCTCTCAATTAGCTTTGCATGTTTTCTCAGGAAGCAACTGGGAGATGTGGCCCATCAGAATGAGGGAGTATCCAAGAATAACCAAGAACAAGGCAGGCAGGAAATCCCAGAAACAAGGGCTTCGACAGTGAGCACAGGGAATTTCCAGGGTGATGGTGCAGTAGTGAAGGGAAGTCCAAGGACAAACTCGTGTGGCAGCTAAGGGAACAGAGAGCTGAGCCGAGGCAGCGGCCCAGGGCTCCAGGAAGGAATGTCCTGAAGACACAAGTGGGCAGAGTGATGGTCAGACGGGTTTAACCACGTGGAACGACAGGCTCTCAAGGACTTGGGGAGACAGGTCAAATAAAACTAAGTAAATTCAAATATAAGGTAACTACTAACTTTGAGACAAACAAAAGGTTGTAGAAGGCCGGGCGCAGTGACTCACCTGTATGTAATGCCAGCACTTTGGGAGGCCGAGGTGGGGGGATCATGAGGTCAGGAGTTCGAGACCAGCCTGACCAACATGGTGAAACCCGATCTCTACTAAAAATACAAAAATTAGCTGGGCCTGGTGATGCACACCTGTAATCTCAGCTACTCAGGAGGCTGAGGCAGGAGCATCGCTTGAACCTCGGAGGTGGAGGTTGCCGTAAGCCAAGATGGTGCCACTGCACTCCAGCCTGGGCGACAGAGTGAGACTCTATCTTAAAAAAAAAGTCCTCTGATAAGAAGATAGTGGATGATGTCTAAAATAGATTAATCAAGACAGTGGAGTAACTATACAAAAGGAAAATAATGGTGGTGGGAGGGAGAGCATCAGGATAAATAGCTAATGTATGCTGGGCTTAATACCTAGGTGACAGGTTGACAGGTGTAGCAAACCACAATGGCACACGTTCACCTATGTAACGAACCTGCACATCCTGCACATGTGTCCCAGAACTTAAAATAAAATTAAAAAGCAACTATCAAAAGAATGTGCTAAGAGTTGAAAGTACCCAGGAGAATTGGGCAGGGAAGAGGCAAATGATTGTTCTTTTGCTTGATTTTTGCTTTGTAACAAATCTTTTTTTTTTTTTTAGATGAATTTTTGCTCTCATTGCCCAGGCTGGGGTACAATGGTGTGATCTTGGCTCACTGCAACCTCCGACTCCCGGATTAAAGAGATTCTCCTGCCTCAGCCTCCAGAGTAGCTGGAATTACAGGGATGCACCACCATGCCCGGCTAATTTTGTATTTTTAGTAGAGATGGGGTTTCTCCATGTTGGTCAGGCTGGTCTCGAACTCCTGACCTCAGGTGATCCGCCCGCCTGAGCCTCCTAAAGTGCTGGGATTGCAGGCATGAGCTGCTGTACCCGGTGCCTTGTAACAAATCTTTAACACTAGTCGACCCCACAAAACACACAAATTAAAAACATATGTTTCACTGTGATATACATTTTGGAAATTTTGCCCTGTATTCAGTACCCGACTCTTGCTCAGATTTGAAGAAGGCAAGCTTCACCCAATATATGCCCCGTGAAGATCATCTGTCCCTTTGTATTTCTGACATATAACCAAGCTAGTCACACTCTGTAAGTGTGTAATTGGAATATATCATCAATAATAAAAATGGTCAGTTACATACCAGGAATTCTTTAGTGTCATTGATAGCAGAAAGTGCAATTCTGTCTGCTAATTTCTGAGAAAAGGGAGTTGGTGCTTGATTTCAGATAGGATGAAAGAGAGTTTTGGCTTGTCTAGTTTTTGTGCTTTTTCTTTCTTTCTATTTTTAAAAATTAAATAGAGAGGAGGTCTCATTATGCTGCCCAGGCTGGTCTTGAACTCCTGGGCTCAAGCAATCCACCTGCCTTGGCCTCCCAAAGTGTTGAGATTATAGGCATGAGCCACCATCCTGGCCAATTTTTGTGCATCTTGAGGTAAGCACTGCTGAGCTCTTTAGCTAACACAGCGATGCTTGATCCACACCACCGCATTCAAAATGCACAAGGGATATGCCGGTCCCTTAAGGCTGTGTGTGATGCAGACACAGCACAGCTTCAGTTCTCAGTTCTTTAAGCCAAATCTTGGCCAAACTTGATTCTTTTTCTGTGTGTGTGAGATGGAGTCTCGCTTTGCCACCCAGCCTGGAGTGCAGTGGAGTGATCTCAGCTCACTGCAACCTCCACTTCCCTGGATCAAGCAATTGTCATGCCACAGTCTCCTGAGTAGCGGGGACCACAGATGCACACCATCAGGCCTGGCAAATTTGTCTATTTTCAGTAGAGACGGGATTTCACCCTATTGGCCAGGCTGGTCTCCAACTCCTGACCTCAAATGATCCGCCTGCTTCGGCATCCCAAAGTGCTGGGATTACAGGTGAGAGCCACCACCCCTGGCTTAAACTTGATTCTAATAGGCAGATTTAAAAAAAAATAGATACTCTATAATGTAAGCGATTTTTAAATTGTATTTCAATACTAATTTATACTCTCAGATACTGACAAAAGGACTTTGAGGTAGCATACAGTGAAATAATAATAATGAAAGTCAGTAAAACTAGTAGTTTTATTCATAATCGCCCCAAATCAGATGCAACCAAGATGTTTTTCAGTAAGTGAATGAGTAAACAGACGGTGGCACCTGCGGACAAAGGAGTATTAATCAGTGATAAAAAGAAATGAGGCCAGGCATGGTGGCTCACATCTGTAATTCAGCACTTTTGGAGGCCGAGGCAGGCGGATCACTTGAGCCCAGGAGTGCGAGACCAGCCTGGGCAGCATAATGTGACACCTGTCTCTCCAAAAAAAAAAAAAATTAGCTAGGCATGGTGTCGTGTGCCTATGGTCCGAGCTACTGGGACCTGTTTCTATTTTCAAAAAATAGGGAAAAAGGAAAGGGAAGGGAAGGGGAGGGGAGGGGAGGGGAGGGGAGGGGAGTTATCAAGCCACAAAAAGCCACGGAGGAATCTGCAACATATTGCTGGGTGAACGAGCCTGTCTGAAAAGGCTAGACACTGTATGATTTCAACCACATGACATTCTAGAAAAAGCAAAATGACGGAGACAGCAAAAAGGATTGGTGGTTGCCAGGGACTGGGGAGTAGGGGAGAGGGGAGAGACGATCGGTGGAGTGCAGGAGTTTTAGGGCAATGAATCTATTATTCGGTACAACACTGTAATGGTGGATCCATGTCTCTATACATTTATCAAACCCATAGAATGTGTAATAGAAGGAGAGAATCCTGATGTAAAAGGTGGGCTTGGTAGTAAGAAATCAGCATAGGCTCAGCAATTGTAACGGGTGTATACCCTCATTTAAGACAACGGCGGGGCACGGTGGCTCATGGCTGTAATCCTGGCTGTGGGAGGCTGAGGTGGGTGGATCACCTGAGGTCAGGAGTTCAAGACCAGCCTGGCCAACATGGTGAAACCCCATCTCTACTAAAAATACAAAAATTAGCTGGGCGTGCTGGTGCCTGTAGTCCAAGCTACTTGGGAGATTGAGGAAGGAGAATTGCTTAAACCCGGGAGGCGGAGGCTGCAGTGAGCCGAGATTATGCCATGTACTCCAGTCTGGGCAACAGAGCGACACTGTGTCAAAGAAAAGAAAAGGATGTTAATGACAGAAGGAAGAGTCTACAGGGAGAGGAGGGCCAATGGGAGCTCTGTGTTTTCTGCTCCATTTTCCTATAAACCTAAAACTGCTCGACTAAATAAAAAGATCCATTAAAAAAAATCAGTACCTTTGTAAAACCAAAAACCTTTAAAATAGGAAAGAAGTGGCAAGTGCAGTTTAAGTCAGGAACTTGTTGGTGAAAGTACTGAAGTGAAAACAGAGCTTTTATTCTGAATTCTCTGAGGAACAGATCAAAGGAGGGATGAGTGACATAGGGCACATTGTCCATGGGAAGGAACAGACTTGTTTTTCAGGAGAGACAGGCCAACTCTGAGATGAATTTGTCCCACGGTTTGTGTGTGTGTGTGTTTTTATTGTTGTTTGTTTTTGAGACAGGGTCTCTTTCTGTTACCTAGGCTGTAGTGCGATGACACCGTCTCCGCTTACTGCAACCCCTGCCTCCCAGGCTCAAGCAATCCTTCCACCTCACCCACCTGAGCAGCTGGGACTGCAGGACCCACCACCATACCCAGCTAATTTTTGTAGTTTTTTCTTGTAGGGATGGGATTTCACCATGTTGCCCAGGCTGGTTTTGAACTCCTGAGCTCAAGGGATCCATCCTCCTGCCTCAGCCTCCCAAAGTGCTGGGATTATAGGTGTGAGACATCGCATTTGGCCAGTTTTTATTCCTAAGGGACAAATAGCACAATGGGTGACGAGCCTGACTGGGCTGTCCCTAGAAGTTCTACACATTACGTTTCGTATCAACCCAGATTTAAAAAACCCAGGAGGGCCTGATGCTACGCTGCAGCTCATCAGGACAGATCTGTATGGTACAGAGTGGAGGTTGCAGGATCCTTCTTCAGGATCGGTGCTTATGGTTTCATTTTAGGAAAACCTATTTGCCCCTCAACTTTAAAGTTGAGTCAGGGCTGGGCCAGATGCGTTTTGTCTGCTTCTGTATGCCTGACTTGTTCATTTTTCCTTTAAAGGGCTGCTTTCAGGCCAGGTACGGTGGCTTATGCCTGTAATCCCAGCATTTTGGGAGGCCGAGGCAGGTGGATTGTTTGCAGTCAGGCGTTCAAGACCAGCCTGGCCAACATGGCGAAACCCCATTTCTACTAAAAATACAAAAAAATTAGCCAGGCGCGGTGGCACGTGCCTGTAATCCCAGCTACTCAGGAGGCTGAGACTGGAGAATCTCTTGAACTCGGAAGGCGGAGGTTGTGGTGAGCCGTGATCACCCACTGCATTCCAGCCTGGGTGACAAAGTGAGACTCGGTCTCAAAAAAAAAAAGGTGGGGGGGGGGCGCTGCGTTCAAAATCACTGCATAAGTAGTTTGTTCCTTTTCTCACATTAGCAAGGAAACCATGAAACCACACATGTTAGAATCGAGGGGACTTTGAAGGTCAGGGAGTCTCTGTCCTTTACAGCTGAAGAGGCTTCGACAAATGTCGGTGGTTTGCTCATGGGCACATGGCTCCTAAACACCAGAGCTGACTCTAGGACTCGCACTGATGGCAGTTAACTGATATACCTGACCCTGCTCCTAGCACACAATTACTGCCCTGGGTCAGGCCGAATTCAGGGGAACCGGTCATCATGTTGGAGACACTGCCCCAAAGGAGGAGATGACACGGGTGTCTTCAAGCAGGGAGCCCAGTGCCGTCCTGCTCGTACAACCTGCCTACCTCTTGAGAAGACATCTCCTGTTTGAACTTGCTGGTTTCTGAGCAGTCACGCAGAAAGCCCCATTTCGCATGACGCCAGCTGAACTAGGAGCAGAAAGACATGTGCAACGTTACAGATCTTTTGTAGTTAAAAGGATGAGGAAATTCTGATCCCCTGAACCTCTCAACACCCTCCGCTCCGCCACCCAAAACAATCACGATGAAAGCGTTCTGCAAGTGAGTGTAAAAGAGAAATCTTGTGACACTTGCCCTTGGTCTAAGCACTGGGTGTCCAGAGCAGACACAGACACATGGCGATAATTGTGCCAGCAGATTCCTGCTTCTAAGATGCCAGGCTTCACACTCTGTGGCCTGGGGTGACATTCCTCGTGGGTGCCTTTACTTGCTTGGTTGGGGAGAGCACTCACTAGGGGCCATTTGGTTTGAAATGATTTTTGCAACTAAGGGGTGGTAAAGATGACTCTAGTTTAGCTGATCTTAAGGCTAATTAATCAGCCTCCTTTTTTTTCTTTTTTCTTTTTTCTTTTTTTTTTTGAGATAGGGTCTCACTATTGCCTAGGCTGGAGTGCAGTGGTGCGATCATGGCTCACTGCAGCATTAACCTGGACTCAAGCGATCCTCCTGCCTCAGCCTCCCAAGTAGTTGGGACTATAGGTGCCCAACACCATGCCTGGCTATTTTTTATTTATTATTTATTAATTTTTATTTTTTTGTAGAGACAGGGTTTTTGCCACGTTGTTCAGGCTGGTCTCAAACTCCTGGGCTCAAGTGATCCTCCTGCCTCAGCCTCCCAAAGTGCTGGATTTACAAATCAGCCTTCAAAGAGCTTAATTCTCCATCACTGACTTTGTGCTCTTTTATACAAGGGACACTGAAACCCCTTTCTGACCCGTAGCTCTAGAGTCAACGAACGCCTGGACTTTCTTCATCCGCTGAGGACAAAGAACTTGTTCATCAGCATCTCCCGGCAGCTCGCGGTCTGAGCTGTCAGGAATGACGGATGCGCGGCTGCTTTTGCCGGGCGCCTCCGCGGCAGCTAAGGTAGCACTCACAGGACAGTCTGCAGCGTGGATGGACTCCGTGTTCAGGTATTCAGGGAGTTATTATTGGAACGGCTCGCTCTATCTTAAGACAGACAGCTCTGGGCAAAGCGCAGCGGATAGAGAAACACAAATCACGTCTTAGGAAACCTAAGTTCATGTGAAATACTAGAAAATTCTGTGGTCAGAAATGAAAATAAATATTGCCTTTTTCTCTAAAAATAAAAATAAATTTTGCTCGTTGAGATCTAGAGTTTGAAAATCTTCTCTTAGATGAAGAAGGAGGCCATTTCTTTGTACTATATCTTGGAAGAAGGTGTATTTTTAAAAAGAAAGCTGTAGGCTACATATACAGTCAGAAATTTGAAAAGATATTTATTGAAAACTAGAAATGTTTATGAAATAATAATAAATTTTAAAAAGGAAAACAGAGTAAAAAGGGGAAAGCAGTTATTACATAATACAATACTTATTAGAAAGGGGAAAACCACCCCGTTTTTCTGATCCTAATCCTAGGAAGACATTTCCTTGAAGAAATCTGCATCTTGAGATTTCTGATTCATCCTGAGAAGCATCCAACGGCCCTCGCTCCATCTTTAAAGAGCCCACTCTGGCATTCCCCAGTGGAATTGACTATGTTCGGGAAGTTTAAAAATGTTTAAGACAATGTGGATTTTGCAATGAGATTTACACATAATTAACTCATGAGTAGTTTCTTTTGTGTTCCACTCTACGTCTGCTTTGTGGTTCCTGGAAATCCCTGAAGAACCGGAGCTGAAGGTACAGGACCCACGTTTGCCCAATCCCAGGCTGGAACAATTGGTTTCAGTCCCCGCCTCTTGGAATGTGGTTTGGAGGTGGAAGAGGGGGAGGAGCCGGTGCATAGCAGAGCAATGCAATTTCCTTCTTCAAGGGAAAAGGAGCCACGGGGTGCTCCTCTTTTTGGTCACTCTTTTTTGGCTTTTGTCTCCAGCCTGGGCAACAGGGTCTTGCTCTGTTGCCCAGGCTGGAGGGCTGTGGTGCAGTCATAGCACACTGCAGCCTCAACTGGGCTCCTGGGCTCCTGCCATCCTCAGCCTCCCCCGTAGCTGGGACCACAGGTGTGCGCCACCACACCTGGCTAATTTTCTTGGCCACTCCTACCTGCATCCCTGCTGCCTTCAGAGTGGCTACCTCTCCTTGCCTTTCTCTTGGTTTGCCTTACTGCCTCAGTTTCCCCCAGCCCCGCTCCTTCATGCCCAGGCCTTCCAACCACCACAGTTGATGTAGACTTATTTTGTTTTAAACACTGGGGGTTGAATAATGGTGAAATCTTGTCTGGAGGGAAGGTTTCTCTCTAGTGGAGGGGGCTTCCCTCTGTTCTCCCAGCTTCAGGATGCCTTTCTACCAGTCCTATGCTGCTCTCAGATTAACTAGGCAGCCTCTGGTTGGAATACTGAGTTAGGAATCCCCAATTTATTGGAAAGGTGTTGATTGGTTGACACAAATTCTTGGCCGGGCGCAGTGGCTCATGCCTGTAATCCCAGCACTTTGGGAAGCTTAGGTGGGTGGATCACTTGAGGCCAGGAGTTTGAGACCAGCCTGGCCAAGATGGCAAAACCCTGTCTCTACTAAAAATACAAAAATCTGCCATGCGTGGTGGCAGGCACCTGTAATCCCAGCTACTCAAGAGGCTGAGGCAGGAGAATTGCTTGAACCCAGGAGGTGGGGGTTGTGGTGAGCTGAGATCGTGCCACTGCACTGCTGCCTGGGCAAGAGAGCGAGACTCTATCTAAAAAAAAAAAAAAAGCAGTTCACTTGGCAATTGCATTCTTATATTTCTTCTGTTTTAATAATTTTGTTTGATGTGAGTTAAAGTAATGTGAATCCATTGAGAAAGAAGTTCTGGGCTGGGTGTGGTGGCTCATGCCTGTAATTCCAGCACTTTGGAAGTCTGAGGCAGGAGGATCACTTGAGGCCAGGAGTTCAAACCAGCCTGGGCAACATAGTGAAACCCCATATCTTAAAATAAAATAGAAGACAGAAGAAAGAAGAAGAAGGAGAAGGAGAAGAAGAGAAGAAGGAGGAGGAGAAGAAGAAGAAAAGGAAGAGGAAGAAGAAGACGAAGAGGAGAAGGAGGAGGAAAAGTTTCTGAATGTACATTGACCAGACCTTGGGACCTATGAGTTCTCACCAAGGCACTCTATGTGAGACCTGGCCTGCAGCAGCCAAGCAGGCTGCCTGGTTCTTGGTCATATTGGTGGAATGTAAACCAGTTGTCCAACTGACGTTGATTATACGAGGTTTTCTGTTACCAAAGCGTAATGGCAACTGAGTCATGAGTCCAATTATAAAGAAATAGATGCTGGGCGCAGTGGCTTACACCTGTAATCCCAGCATTTTGGGAGGCTGAGGCGGGTGGATCACCTGAGGTCAGGAGTTCAAGACCAGCCTGACCAACGTGGAGAAACCCTGTCTCTACTAAAAATACAAAAATTAGCTGGGCGTGGTGGCAGGTGCCTGTAATCCCAGCTATTTCGGAGGCTAAGGGAGGAGAATCACTTGAATCCAGGAGGTGGAGGTTGCAGTGAGCGGAGATCACACCATTGCACTCCAGCCTAGGCAACAAGAGCGAAACTCTGTCTCAAAAAAAGAAAAAGAAAAGAAATAGACAACATTACTGTGTCAGCCAGGGTTCTCCAGAGAAACAGAACCAACAGGCTCTCTTTATTAAGAGACATCCTTTGAGGAATGGGCTCATGTGATTGTAGGGACTGTGTGGTCTGAATCTGTGGGACAGGCCAGCAGGCTGGAAACTCAGGTAGGAGTTGATGCTTCAGGTTTTTTGTTTTGTTTGTTTGGGTTTGGTTTTGGTTTGGGTTTTTTTTTTTTTTTTTTTGGAGACTGGGTCTTGCTCCTGTTGCCCAGGCTAGAGTGCAGTGGGCACAATCACAGCTCACTGCAGCCTTGACTTCCTGGCCTCAGGTGATTCTCCCACCTCAGCCTCCTGAGTAGCTGGGTTACAGGCGAGAGCCATCACGCTTGGCTAAATTGTTTGTATTTTTCATAGAGACAGACTTTCACCATATTGCACAGACTGGTCTCAGACTTCCGAGTTCAAGTGACCATCCCTCCTCGGCCTCCCAAAGTTCAGGGATTACAGGCAGGAGCCAATGTGCCTGTCCCATTTGTTTTCGGTTTTTAATTGTGGTCTTAGTCCATCCAGGCTGCTGTAACAAAATACCATAAACTGGGAGG
The DNA here is from genome assembly GCA_963573385.1 of Cacajao melanocephalus. Classification (NCBI taxonomy): domain Eukaryota; kingdom Metazoa; phylum Chordata; class Mammalia; order Primates; family Pitheciidae; genus Cacajao; species Cacajao melanocephalus. The sequence goes on from CAUYLG010038248.1 coordinate 10,946, forward strand.
CTTATAAACAATGGAAATTTATTCCTTTCAGTTCTGGAGGCTGAGAAGTCCAAGGAGAAGGCAGACGTGGGGAGGGCCCGTGTTCTGGCTCATGGTGGCACCTTCTCACTGCATCCTCATATGGTAGGAGGGCCAATGTGCTTCCCTGGGTCTCTTTGATAAGACCACTAATCTGTTCATGAGGGCTCCACCCTCATGATGTAATCACCCCCCAAAGGCCCCACCTCATAAAACCATCCCCTTGGGGGTTAGAATTTCAACAGATGAGTTTTGCAGGGGACACAAACATTCTGACCACAGCAGTGATAAAATATACATCATGTAAAATTTACAATTTTCATCATTTTAAAATCTAATGTTTGGCGGCATTAAGAACCTTCACGTTGTTGTCAATCATCACCTGCTCCTTCTTTCCTTATCCCAAGTGGAATCTGGATTCGGGGAGGTGGATTTGGCATCTTGGACAGAGATGAACACACTGGTCCAAAATCCTGTCCTTCTTGTCCTCTGCTAAGATTGACCTGTCCCACCAGGTCCAGAGCATGGCCCTCCACCTCTGTGGCCCCTGTGACGATGTCGAAGAATCCACCAGGGCCTCCAGTTGTCAAATGTCACGCTCTTTGTCCTCACTGACCTAGGTGGGGTTGCTTCCATTTGATCATCCATCTTCAGAACTTTTTCAGCTTCCCCAGCTGAAACTCTGTACCCAATAAACACGAGCTCCCCATTTTTCTCCCACTGTCCTGGCCCATAGTGATCACAGATGCTGACATCTAGAGGCAGTTTTTGCTCTTAAGAGCTCCCAATTCATTGCACCAGGACCATCCACCTTATTAAGGGTAATCTCCGCTATTTCAAACTAATTGGTTGTAGCTGCGACCTACCTCCACCAAATACTTCAAAGCAACACTCGATTCATGTGTGATTAAATAACTGGGAGCTGCAGCTGGCCAGGCTGACACAGAGAACAAACCACCCCAAAGACTTTGTTTCCCACGTCCAAGTTGGTGCTTCTTTTAAAATTTACACCTGAGACAGAGGTATGTGTGTAATCACACATTCCAACCCTTTTAACTTGAATCCAAGGTGGAGGCACTTATACTGCCATCTGAGGGGAAGTTCCCCACAATATTGGCCATCAGATCTCTGACCTTCCCCTCCTGCTTCCTCTGGGCCTATGTTTTCTCCCCATAAGCAAGAGAAAGAAGCAGCAGGTACTTTGGAACAGCCAGACCCGCGTGCCCTTCCTTCTTCGCCAGACCTGGGGCAATGCTCTACACCTCTTGCCTTTTTTTTCTTTTTGAGACTGAGTTTTGCTCTTGTTGCCCAGGCTGGAGTGCAATGGTGCAATCTCAGCTCACTGCAACCTCCACCTCCCAGGTTCAAGTGATTCTCCTGCCTTATCCTCCCGAGTAGCTGGGATTACAGGCACCTGCCACCATGGCCACTAATTTTTGTATTTTTAGTAGAGATGGGTTTTCACCATGTTGGCCAGGCGTGTCTCGAACTCCTGACCTTAGGTGATCCATCCACCTTGGCCTCCCAAACTGTTGGGATTACGGGCATGAGCTGCTGCACCCAGCCTACACCTCTCGCCTTTGATTCCTTCTCCTTGTTTGAAAGATGGAGTTGCTTCCATTTGATCATCCTTATCAGTGTTTCCGCCTCAGCTTACAAACAGCTGGTGACGTCTTCTATCCTAACAAGGATGGTGCCCATCCTCCATCCCACCACCCTGCTCCAGCTCACGTCACCTGCCGGCTTCTCCTTCTTCCTGCTGCTCAGTGGCTTGAAAGCAGCATCTGCCACTGCTGGGCTCTGCCTCCACCTCCCATTCACTTCTCAGGCCCCGTGGTCGGGGACTCAGGTTTGGGGGTGGCCTCTCATCTCTAAAGCCCATGGCTCCTTCTTGGCCCCCTCCTGCCTGACGTCCCTGTGATATCTGATGCTCCCCTCCTTGAGCCCTCTCCGTGGGTTCCCTCCTGGCTCTGTGACCATTGCCACTTTCTCCTGCCCCCATTTCTCCTTTTCCCTTTCCTTGCCCCTTAAAGGTGGGTATTCCCAGGGTGTCCCCTCCAGCCGTCTACAGTTTCTGCTCTCCCTGGGTGGTCTCATGGTTCTGCTTGATCTACACACTGATTGCTCTCAGATCTGTATCTCTAGACCCGGTCTCTCTCCTCTCCTGGACTCCTCTGCCTATCTAGCTCCCCAATGCCTGGTAATGCCGAGCTCCACCTGCACGTCCCTCGGGAGCCTCAGAGTCACTCTGTAGTGAGACATACTGTCATTATCTTCCTTGTCCTAGGCAGAAGCCTGCCTCTCAGGTTCCTGGGCCCAGGCATCAGTGTGCACCCGGTCGCTCACCTAGAAACCATCTGGGCCTTCTCTGTTTCCCTTACACTCTAGTGACTCACCAAGTTGACTGATTCTTCCACCTGAGCAGCACCAGACCTTCCCCTGTCCCTCCCTCCACTGGTGCCCAAGTCCAAGCTTTCCTGCCCCTCCTGTGATATTACGACAGCCACCTGGCTGTTCTTCCTGCTTCCAGCCTTCCATAAAAGCATTTGTGATGATGTTTCTTCCACAGTGACACCTTTTTTTTTTTTTTATCATAAAACAGAGAGTACTCTTTATTCTAAATTCTTTTTAACATAAACAATTAAAATTTTATTGGAAATGTATCCTTTCTTTTTCCATGCTTAGAGGTTTGATGTCCCCTCACCATTGCCCAAAGGACCAAGTCCAAGCCCCTTAGCGTGACCTCCAAGGCTGTGGAATCCCCGTGGCACCATACCTCTTGGGGCTCCTGTCATTAACCCAAGGCTTGCAATGATGGCTCTTGGCCTGTTTAAGAAAAAAAAAACCAAAAAGTTAAAAAATTGAGATATAATTTACATGTCATAGAATTCACACTTTTTTTTTTTTTTGAGACAGGGTCTTACTCTGCTACCCAGGCTGGAGTGCACTGGTGCAATCATAGCTCACTACGGCCTCAACCTCAAGGGATCCTTCCACCTCAGCCTCCTAGGTAGCTGGGACTATAGGCAAATGCTACAACACCCAGATTTTTTTTTTTTTTTTTTTTTTTTTTAGAGATGGGATTTTGCCGTATTGCCCAGGCTGGTCTCAGACTCCTGGGCTCAAGTGATTCTCCTGCCTTGGCTTCCCAAAGTGCTGGGATTATAAGCATGAGCCACCATGCCTGGTCCATAATTTTATTCTATTTTGTTATGCTTTTGAAGTGTGTAAATCAGTGGCTTTTAGTATATTCATGGAGCTGTGCAACCTTCATCACTATCAAATTGCAGATAGACTTTCATCACCCCACAAGGAAACGCCATACCCACTGGCAGCCACCCTCCACATCCCCCAGCCATCCAGCCCAAGGCAACCACTGGCCCACTTTTCCACTCTGTAGATTTGCCTGCTTTGGACATTTCTCATAGATGGAATCATACAATTTGTGGTCTCCTGTGCTGCGTTTCTCTCACTCAGCAGAGTATTTTCAAGATTCATCTATATCATAGCATGTATCAGAACTTCATCTCTTTTTACGGCTGAATAATATTCCGTCTTATGGATAGACCACATTATACTCATCCGTTCATTCATCAGCTGATGAACCTTTGGGTGGTTTCCACTGAATATTCTGCTATGAACATTCATGTACAGATTTTTGTGTGGACATATGTTTTCAATTCTCTTGGATATATACATACCCCAAAGTGGAACTGCTGGGTACTATGGTAACATAACACTAGGTTTAACTTTTTGAGGAACTGCCAGACTGTTTTTCACAGCGGCTGCTCTATTTTCTATTCCTGCCAGCAATGTATGAGGGTTCCCATTTTTCCACATCCTTGCCCACATTTATTGTTATCTGCCTTTTTAATTATAGCTGTCCTAGAGGGTGTACCTCAGCTTGTTTTTATTTTTGTATGGCCTTTGAGCTAAGAATGGTTTTTACATTTTAAAAGGGTTTTAAAACACACATACACACCCACACACACACACACCCACACCAAGAATATGTGATAGAGTTCATAAGTGGCCCACAAAGTCTAAAATATTTACTATCTGGCCCTTTAAGTTAGGCCATCCCTGCTCTTCTCCAATCCAGAAGAAAAAAATCACTTTCCACTTTATGCTTTTCTTACCTGGTTCCTTTACGGTGAATGCCTGGCTTTCCCTTTTCTGCCTTTTAGCTGCCTTCTCCTGAAGGCCCAGATGAAATCTCATTTCCTTGGGAAAAATTTCTTGGTTCCCTTTACATTCCCACTTGCATTTCCATTGTTTTGTGAATGTTCTCTTATATTGGACCATAGCATTCATGTTGTTTATGTTCTTACCCCTGGAGTTCATCTGAGACAAAACGTTCTATTTTTACCCCTACAGCCTGTTGGGAACAGCAATTGGGTTGTTGTTGTTTTTTGTTTTGTTTTTTCCATCTGCCTGTGAGAAGTCTTGTGCTGAGCACAGGACATGCTTGTTAAATTAATGAAGACACAGAAGGATAAGACAGACTACTTGGAAAATAGTCTGTCTTTTCGGAAAGCTTAAAAATACAGGGGCCAGGCATGGTGGCTCACGTCTGTAATCCCAGCACTTTGGTAGGCTGAGGCAGGTGGATCACCTGAGATCAGGAGTTCGAGACCAGCCTGGCCAACATGGTGAAACTCCGTCTCTACTAAAAATACAAAAAATTAGCTGGGCATGGTGGCGGGCGCCTGTAATCTCAGCTACTTGGGAGGCTGAGGCAGGAGAATCACTTGAACCCAGGAGGTGGAGGTTGCAGTAAGTTGGAGGCATACAACTTATATCACAAGACTGCAGAAAGCAGCTGAGTGCAGTGGCTCACGCCTATAATCCCAGCACTTTGGGAGGCCAAGGCTGGTGGATCACAAGGTCAGATCGAGACCATCCTGGCCAACATGGTGAAACTCCGTCTCTACTAAAAATACAAAAATTAGCTGGGCATGGTGGCTCGTGCCTGTAATCCCAGCTACTTGGGAGGCTAAGGCAGGGGAATTACTTGAACCAGGGAGGTGGAGGTTGCAGTGAGTCAAGATGACACCATTGCACCCCAGCCTGGCGACAGAGAGAGACTCTATCTCAAAAAAAAAAAAGTCATTATTCGAGTAGTGCTTATTATTTTTAATTTATCATCATTACTTATCATTATTATCATTATTTGAGCACCTACTTGTGTCCAACACCATGCCAGGCACCAGAGGCACAATTGTGAATGAGAAAGAAGTCATTGTGTAGAACTGAACAAGCTGCTTCAGCCTTAGCCACCCCTTTGATTCTTTTCCATTTGAAAATGTTTACTTTTGTCATGGTACAAAACAACATATGTACATCGTAGGGAATTTGAAATGTAATAGACACAAAATTGCATTAACATTTTGGATTACTGATATATATATATATCAGTAATATATATATATCTATATATATCTATATAAAATTGCTTTCCACAGAACTGATGCTAATCTATCTTCCTAGCAACATATCACCTCTGCACAAACTCTGCCTTTTCCTTGGTTTTTTCAAGAAAAAGCTGGAATAATTTTTCAATTCCTGGCCCATATCTATTATAGATAACATGGAAATTGTCGTTAGAGAAGATGATCACAAATGATTTCGCCTTTTCTGATCAGTGATAAGTTATTCAGTTGATTGACTTGTAAACATCTTTGAGATATAATTCACATGCCATAACATTCACCATTTAAAGCATAAAACTCAGTGGTTCTTAGCATATTCACAGACTTGTGCAACTGTTACAACAAAAACTTTAGATTTTCATCATCCCCAAGAGAAACTCTCGTGTCCCTTAACAGTCCCTCTCTATAACCTCACCCCCACCCACCACACTAGCTTTACTCAACCACTAATCTACTTTCTGCCTCTGTAGATTTGCATATCCTGGACATGTGTAAATGGAATAATACAATATGTAGTCTTTTGTGACTAATTTCACTCAGCATAATGTTTCAATGTTCACCCATGTGATAGCATATATCAGCGCTGCATTTTCTTGTTGAGTGATATTCCATTGTTTAGATATGCTACATTTTGTCTATCTGTTCCTCAGTTCACAGACATTTGGGTTGTTTCTACTTTTTGTCAGCCATCCCTTTGAATGCCAGCGTCCATTCAACCACCCCGGCTGGCCAAGCAGGCCCCCTCTTCCTCTAGCCTGGAGAGCTCCCTGGTGATGACGTTTGGATGCTGTCGTCCCTAAAATGACAGCATGGCGTGTGATGGCATGGAGCCTATGGTAGTCATCAGAGTTCTTTAACAAATTGTCATGACCTTTTTTTTTTTTTTTTGGCAGGGTCCCTTGCTCTGTTGCCCAGGCTCAGTGCAGCATCAAACTCCTGGACTCCAGTGATTCTCTTGCTTCAGCCTACTGAGTAGAAAGGTAAGACTACAGGCATGTGCCACCCACGTGCCACCCCACGTGGCTAATTTTTTTATTTTGTAAAGACGAGGTCTCGCTATGTTGCTCAGGCTGGTCTCGAACTCCTCGCCTCAAGCGATCCTCCTGTGTTGGCCTCTCAAAGCCTGCTGGGGATTACAGGCATGAGCCACTGTGCCCAACCGGGGTTCTTCTCTTCTAAGTTTTCATAGGATTGCACTCCCCCACTCCTCTTATGGTTGGGGTGGCCACTTGACTTACTTTGACCAATGCAATCTGAGTCCAAGTGATGCCTGTCACTTTGGGTGGAAGCTTGCTATGATTTGGCTCTGTGTCCACACCCAAATCTCATCTGGAATTATAATCCCCAGGTGTCAAGGGAGGGAACTGGCAGGAGGTGATTGGATAATGGGGGCAGGTTCCCCCATATGTTCTCATGATAGTGAGGGAGTTCTCATGTCATCTGATGGTTTTATCATGGCAGTTTCCTCTGCTCTTTCCTCCCTTCTGCCACCTTATAAAGAAGGTGCCAGCTTCTCCTTCACCTTCCGCCATGACTGCAAGTTTCCTGAGGCCTCTCCAGCCATGCAGAACTGTGAGTCAATTAAACCTCTGTCCTTTATAAATTACCCAGTCTTGGGCAAATTTTTGATAGCGGTGTGAGAACAGACTAATACAAAGCTCTAAGAGCCAGAGTGCATTTTGTCCTGTTTTCTTCCCTATGCTGCAGTGGCCGTGGGAGTGTATGGCAGATCCAGCCTCCCTCTGCCTGGATGACTCCGCCAACGAGAACCTTCTGGATCATATTGGACAGACCATATAGAGCTTGGAGGTTGTGTGGGCTCATGCCTGATCTAGCCTGTCTCACCAACAGTTCTATGGGGGTTCGCTCAGGACAGGATCTGGAGTGGCTGCTGCAGGGGGTGGGGTTGACCCAGGACCTGAGGATGAGGGGATGGGGTAGGCAGAGGGTGGAGGAAGGGAGGGGGCCAGGAACAACCAGACGTGGGTACCTGCCACCCCCTGGAAAACTTTAACTGAGATGGCTACTTGCAAAGATGACATTCCCACTCGGTTTTACTTCCAGGAGTAAAGCTGCTTTGAGAGTAACCATTACTCAATCTCCCTCTCCAGGGAGCTATTCCATTACTGAGCACTTTATTAAGAGTTCTTGGGTGAATTTGGATTTCTCACCCTGTGTTTAATGTTTCTTTGAAATGAATCCAGCAGTAAATTATCCTTGCTCTTTTTGGATCACACGATTGTCCAATTCTGGTGCACAAGAGGAAAAAGACAGCTGATGTGATTCTAGCACAACTCCAGTGCAGCAATGGCCAAGGCCTCTCAGAGTGAATTATGTTCTTGTCCACAGAGCTACCTTTGAGATGGGGGTGATGGTGTCGCCCTGTCTTATACATGACAAAGTGCTCACCCATGAAGCCGGACTAGAGACTGAAAAGCACTCCACGCCTGGGCACGGTGGCTCACGACTGTAATTCCAACACTTTGGGAGGCTGAGGTGGGTGGATTACTTGAGTCCAGGAGTTCTAGGCAAGCCTGGGAAACGTGGTGAAACCCCATCTCTATTCAAGTCATGATTTATACGTATAAAATAAAAAAGCACTCCACATCCCTTTATTGCTGGAGATCATACTGTTTTCTGCAACTTTCATTAATCTCATTCTTTAGAAATAATGACACGATTATTTTAGTACCAGTATGAGTTAATTTATCAGAATGATTTCAGCATTAAGGTATGGACTGAATTTCAGGAAAATACTGTAATTAGCATTGCTTATTGCTTTTTACTTGAAGATAAAAGATAAATCAGAGAAACTGATTTAAATATCCCAGTAAGGGCCCCCTGCAGGCGGTCCATCCTGACCAAGACAGAGGGAGAGGGGGAACAATGGCTACACTTTACTCTGAAGTGACTACATCACCTTCCTCTGGGCCAAGAAGCCCAGGTGCAGATGTTTTCTCTGCGGGGAGTGTGCTGAGCTGGGTTTTATGGGCTGCAAACTCCTATCAGAAGTTGATAAAGTTCTGGGCCATTAGTTCTTTGCTGATTGGAGAAGTATTTCATAAGCCCAGAGTGTGAAACACCTAGAGATGAATCATCCACATGGGCCAGTTCCCCTAAAAAGAGAAAAAAAGTCTCTGCTGGTGTAAACACACACATGCACCCACAAATGCACCCACAAACCTTAAACTTTATCAGAGTCTCAAGTAAGTGATGGATTTGGCCGTGTGTGTGGCTCAAGCCTGTAATCTCAGCACTTTGGGAGGCCGAGGTGTGTGGATTAACTAAGGTCAGGAGTTCAAGACCAGTCTGGCCAACGTGGTGAAACACTGTCTCTACTAAAAATACAAAAATAAAAATTAGCCGATGTGGTGGCGGGCGCCTGTAGTCCCAGCTACTCGGGAGGCTGAGGCAGAAGAATCACTTGAACCCGGGAGGCAGAGGCTGCACTGAGTCCTGATGGTACCACTGTACTCTAGCCCAGGACTGGAGTTTTCTACCAGAGGGTCATCATCTGGGCCTCTGTTATTTTTTCTTTTGAGGCCCAGTTTTCATAAAAAAAGAATAAAACTTACAGCCCTTAAAAATGCATAGGATACGGCACTCTTCATGGTTTTAATCTAATTATCATGTGAGATGAGTCAATGGTCATGAATTGTACGGGGTAAAGACGCAGTGAGACTGTCTAAAAAAAAGGTGACGGAATCAGATAGATAATATGTGGACAACCCCTTGCCAAATTACAACCAGAAAGTGAAATCTGACAGAAGGGAAGAACAGGGCAGCCCTCGGGGCTTCCAGTCACTGGAAGAGATGGGGCCACGTGCGCGTGGTGTCACGTGCAGCCAGTGCCTGCCATGCGGAGGCCCGTGTGTGTGAGCATCCCCAGCCTGGTGGCTCAGCCATCTCCTGGGACCCCAACCACAACTTCCTCTGTGGCTCCAGTCACCTCCTGTCCTTTCAGAAGGCCACTCACGAGACGCATTCCCTTTCTGTGGTGACTGGTCACCTTATTCATGAAGCAGTGACTGAGGACTGGTTTCTCAGAGACAAGCTATGCCGAGAATGTCTGAGGGCACCCCAGTACCTTGGAGTTGCTGGACTTCTGAACGTTTTCTAAATCACCTTTCACAGCTGTCCATCTTCTGTCACATGGATTCCAGGCTCAGTCATGAGAGAGAGAGGTTTAATTAACCATGGCATTTTCCGTCAGAGGGTCAACATCCGGGCCTCTGTTATTTTTTCTTTTGTGGCCCCGTTTTCACGAAAACGAATAAAATTTACAATTCTTAAAAATACCTCAGATGCGCCGTGCGCAGTGGCTCACGCCTGTAATCCCAGCACTTCGGGAGGTGGAGGCAGGCGGAGCATGAGATCAGGAGATCGAGACCATCCTGGCTAACATGGTGAAACCCTATGTCTACTAAAAATGCAAAAAAGTTAGCCAGGTGGGTGGCACACGCCTGTAATCCCATCTACTCAGGAGGCTGAGGCAGGAGAATGGCTTGAACCCAGGAGGCGGAGGTTGCAGTGAGCCGAGATCGCGCCCCTGCACTCCAGCCTGGGAAACAGATCAAGACTCCGTCTCAAAAACAACAACAACAACAACGAAACAAAAAAAAAAAACCTAGGATGGAGCACTCTTCATGGATTTAATCTAATTATGTGAGATGAGTCAATGGTCATGAATTGTTCGGGTAAAGTAAACAACGCACAATGAGACCACTGGCGACGGGTCAGAAGGGGCTCCCTGGCTTCACCCTCCACTGCCCTGAGGGGTCCACGCTTCCCCCAGCGCCGTGGCTGGGCGGTGCTGCCCTCAAAGGCCTGATGTCGTGGACTTTCCCCTGACCCTGAAATTTCCCCCATTTGTCTGAGCTAGGGACAACTTCCTGGCTCAGAAGTCAGGCTTCAATACTGCAATGGAACCTGGTGATGAAGTGTCATAAAGAGTTAATGCAAATTCTGCCAACAAGTTTAGCTTTAACAGCGAGTCTTAAAATGGATAAGAGAAAGAAAGAGAGAGGGAAGGAGAAAGGAGAGGGGAGACAGAGAGAGACAAAGAAAAAGAAAAGGAGAGAGATTTTCTGGCGTTCATCTTGAGCGTGTCAGCCGCAAACTGGTTTAGGCCAGTGAGACAGGACGTTCTGCAGAGCAAAGATCACGTGACCACACAGTGTGAACAAACAGATGGTGTATCATTAACAAACTGCAAGGCTGCCTTTCCTAGTCTCCCCAGGGTGTCAGTGATCCAGGCGATTTAATTAAAAACATTAAAAAAAAAAGTGACAAGGGCCAAAGTTTTATCCTGTTTAAATTCAACCTCATCAAAAAACTGGGTGGAGCGGGGGCTGTTCCCTTCCTTGAAACAGTCACATCTAAGCCCCTTGGGGAAGAGGCACCAATGTGTAGGTCAGGGGCACCGTCAGGCCTCTGGTCACTGGGCATTGATCCAGAAATGCGGCCAGGGCAGGGGCAGCTCCAGGACAGAGACCAGCTCCCCTCCCATCGGCCTCCTGGGGACACAGGACAGGCAAGCTGCAGGGAGCGTAGGAGGTTTTTTGGACCAGGCTGTGTACACAGTTCATCCTCAGTACAAACAAGCAGGTGGCCAGTCTCACCTTTGTTCTAAGAATCAGGTTCCAGGCAGGCCAGGAGGAGGCCCATAGTAGCTGTCAGGGGACGCTGGGGCCCATCCAGGGCTTCCACCCCTGCAGGAGCGGGGCAGGGGCTTGGACACTCTTGGACACTCAGCACTGTCCTCACTTAAAGCTCCCCAGTGATGACAGCATAAAGTGATGGTCCAGGGGTGGAGGGTTGGGACTCGGGAAGCTTATTCCCAAGTCCCTGCCCCACTGTCCGCCAGCGACAAACACTGTGCTGAAGTTTGCCGCTGCATGGTCGCCTGTAGAATTATGACAACATGGGAAGGTCAGGTGAAGGCCCCAGGACAGTGCCTGGCCATTGAGAGTGCTTCGTCATGCAGGTGGGCGTGGGGCTGTCCAGAATTGAGCTCGCTCTTTCCTTCCTTCCTTCCTTCCTTCCTTCCTTCCTTCCTTCCTTCCTTCCTTCCTTCCTTCCCTCCTTCCCTCCTTCCCTCCTTCCCTCCTTCCTTCCTTCCTTTCCTTCTTTCTTTTTTTTCTTCTTTTGAATTGGAGTCTTGCTCTGTCGCCCAGGCTGGAGTGCAGTGGTGCAATCTAAGCTCACTGCAGCCTCCACTCCTGGGTTCAGGCGATTCTTCTGCCTCTGCTTCCTAAGTAGCTGGGACTACAGGTGTGTGCCACCATGCCTGGCTAATTTGTTTTTTTTTTAATTTTTAGTAGAGACGGGGTTTCACTGTCTTGACTAAGCTGGTCTCAAACTCCTGACCTCGTGATCCACCCTCCTCAGCCTCCCAAAGTGCTGGGATTACAGGCGTGAGCCACTGTGACCGGCTATGCCCGGCTGATTTTTATATTTTGAGTAGAGATGGAGTTTCACCATGTTGGCCAGGCTGGTCTCAAACTCTTGACCTCAGGTGATCCACCCACCTCGGCCTCCCAAAATGTTAGGATTACAGGCATGAGCCACTGTGCCCAGCCGAGATCTATGTTTTTAAAGACTCCCGTGGTGGTGGCACGGAGGCCTAGGAACTTGCTTGAGGCTGCTGGCCACGGCAGGTGAAGAGGGCGAGAAAGCCGCAGGAGAAGCCCTGGAGAGGTGGGAGAGCTGGGGATCAATGGCTCGGGGATCTGCAAAGAAGGATATTTAGATGTTTAGAAATTTATAGAAGACTAGGCACAGTGACTCACGCCTGTAATCCCAGCACTTTGGGAGGCTGAGGCAGAGGAATAGCTTGAGCCCAGGAGTTTGAGACTAGCCTGGGCAACACAGGGAGACCCAGTCTCTGTAAAAAATAATTTAAAGTTTTTAAAAGAAATTTATATAATCTTGGGCTTCCCAGCAGGTAAACAAAAGAATCCTAATTAATGTCAAGCACAGATCATAAGAATTTGGAGAAATCATTTGCACTCCAACATCTATGGAGATCAGTAGCTTCTAGATTGCAACAACTCTGAATAAAATGTAACTTGCATGAAACTTGATTTTGCACAGTGATACACATAACAGAAACACAAGTCTGACCTCAAAGGCTTTGAAGAGAAAGACAGGCAGATCACTCAGCATATCACATGCCGTGGACTGTTCTCAAAGATCTTTATCCCTCTCTCCTCTCAACATTTGTTCATCATTTGCTGATATTTACTGAGCACTCAATACTCTGCTCTGGATGCCGGAGCAGCAAACAAGACCCTTTCAGTTCCTGCTCACTACATTCTAGAGAGGAAAGACAGCCCGGCAAACAAACAACTAGATCTTCTTGGGTGCAGTTACTTTAGAGGAAACGCAGAGGTATCTCTCCATTGCTTGAAGTATGATCCGAATGACAGAAGAATCCAGCCACACAAAGGTGGGAGATGGAGGGAGCCCTGTAGACAGAAGGAACAACTTGTGCAAAGGGCCTGAGGTGGACATGAAATGTTTCTGGAGGGAAAGTCAATGTAGCGGGAGTAGGGGCAGCAAGAGGCAGGTGTCGGGAGGTCTGCAGGAGCGAGATTACAATAAAAGGCCTGTTGACGACCTAGTGTGGAATCATTGTGGCCCCCTGCAGACGATGCAGCATTAGGGATCTATGCAGAAAGCACTCACCTCCAGGTGAGCAGATCCGGGTGCTAAGAGAAAGCTTTGCCTGGCTATGTATCAGGCAAATGCTGGATGAATACACTCATACACTTGCAGTTGCCATCAAATGTCCAGGGGCTGGATCTTTCACTTTTTATTTGTAAACATTTATTATTAATTAATTTATTTATTTTGAGACAGGATCTAGCTCTGTCGCTCAGGCTGGAGTACAATGACACCATCACAGCTCACTGCATCCTTTAACTCCTGGGCTCAAGTGATCCTCCCACCTCAGCCTCCCTAAATGCTGGGATTATGGGTGAGCACTACCACTCCTGGCCTTTTATTTTTTATTTTTATTTTTATTTTTTTTTTTTTGAGATGGGTCTCTCTTTGTCACTCAAGCTAGAGTGCAGTGGCACAATCTCAGATCACTGCAACCTCCACCTCATGGGCTCAAGAGATTCTCTTGCATCAGCCCCGAAAGTAGCTGGGACTACTGGCATGCACCACCACAGCCAGCTAATTTTTGTAATTTTTTGTAGAGATGGGGTTTTGTCATATTGCCCAGACTGGTTTTGAGCTCCTGAGCTGAACCAATCCATCCACCCTGGCCTCCCATAGTGCTAGGATTCAGGTATGAGCCACTGTGCCCTACCGGCCTTTTAGTTCTTGTGATTGCTTATTTTAACCCAAAGTTTTAATTAACCAAAGTTTTAATTAACCAACCAACTGCAAGTCCTAATTGTATTGAATCTTTTTTTTTTTGAGACAGAGTCTTACTCTGTTTCCCAGGCTAGAGTGCAATGGCATTATCTCGGCTCACTTCAACCTCTGCCTCCCAGGTTCAGGCAATTCTCCTTTCTCCTGCCCCAGCCTCCTGAGCAGTTCAGATTTCAAGTGCATGCCACCATGCCCAGCTAATTTTTGTATTTTTAGTAGAGATGGGATTTTGTCATGATGTCCAGGCTGGTCTTGAACTCCTGACCTCAAGTGATCTGCCCACCTCGGCCTCCCAAAGTGCTGAGATTACAGGCATGAGCCACCACACCTGGCTTGTATTAGATTTTAGGACTCTATTGTTCTTAAATATTTTGTTGCAAATCACAACATTTACTAATTCCATTGCTTATCAAAACGGGTAGTATTTTTGAGCCGATTCCATGCAAATGTCCTCATTGTGCACAGAAACATGCACACACTCATACACACAAACCTGAAAAGTCAACCTCATAAACTTGGCATATATGTTTAGTTCAAGTACAACCAGAGGAAAAAAAAACAGACTTAATTTTTAGATGTTCTATTTAACCAATTATAGAATTCAGTCAGAGTGGCTGGGCATGGTGGCTCACGCCTATAATCCCAGCACTTTGGGAGGCTGAGGCAAGCAGATCACTTGAACCCAGGAGTTCAAGACCAGCCTGGCCAACATGGTGAAACCCCGTCTCTACTAAAAATATAAAAATTAGCCAGGCATGGTGGTGCACGCCTGTAATCCCAGCTACTCAGGAGGGTGAGGCAGGAAAATCGCTTGAACCAGTGAGGTGGGGTTGCAGTGAGCTATAATTCCAGCACTTTGGGAGGCTGAGGTGGGCAGATCACAAGGTCAGGGGATCGAGACCATCCTGGCCAACATGGTGAAACCTGATATCTACTGAAAATACAAAAGAATTTAGCTGGGCGTGGTTGTGAGTGCCTGTAATCTCAGCTACTGGGGTGGCTGAGGCAGGAGAATTGCTTGAACCAGGGAGTCGGAGGTTACAGCAAGCCGAGATTGTGCCCCTGCACTCCAGCCTAGTGATAGAGTGACAGACACCATCTCAAAAAAATAGAAAAGGAAAGAAAAGAAATCAGAGTAGCATACATGTATCAACCAACTACTGTACAAACTATACAAACATTTGGCTCTCTGAGAGATGCCAAAAGATAGTATTTTGACTGATCCATGTGTTCAAGAAAGTTTATCTTGTTGGCTACATTAGGCCTCAATACCAGAATCAAGAATGATGCCAGGGAGGCTAGGGGCAATGCTTCCCAAGGGCCTCTCCCTCCGAGCCTCTGCAAGCTTGCCAATGCCAGAGCTGCTGTTCCATCCACAGTGTCTTCTGCTGGTTTGTCTATAAAAATCTTGTCTTTCTTTCAAGTACCATTTCTTGCATGAATCTAAATTTTCCTTGTCCTTAGGTGACCACTTGCTTTCCAAGTTTTTAAAAATATATTTTCCAGCTGGGTGCAGTGGCTCACGCCTGTAATCCCAGCACTGTGGGAGGCCAAGGTGGGTGGATCATCTGAGGTCAGGAGTTCAATACCAGCCTGGCCAACATCATGAAACCCCCATCTCTACTAAAAATACAAAAATCAGCTGGGCGTCATGGCAAGTGCCTATAATTCCAGCTACTTGGGAGGTGGAGACAGGAGAATTGCTTGAACCCAGGAGGCAGAGGTTGCAGTGAGCTGAGATCGTGCCACTGCACTCCAGCCTGGGTGGCAGAGCGAGACTCTGTCTCAAAAAATATATATATATCATATATATATTTTTTCTGATATTTACAAAATATTGCATGTAATGTATATGTTAAGAATTAACTAATATATGTTAATAAAAGTATAATAATATAATAAATCCTTAAACCCAGCACTCAAACCAATAGCTAGAACATCACTGATAACTTTACCTACCTATGCGACCTTTCCTTCTCCCTACCTACTTCCTTTCCAACAGCAAGATGGCAACACCCTGTCTCTATGCCTGTAGTCTCAGCTACTCAGGATGCTGAGGTGGGAGGATTGCTTGAGCCCAGGAGGTTGAGGCTGAAGTAAGCCGAGATCATACCACTGCACTCCAGTCTGGACAACAGAGTGAGGACCCTGGCTCACAAAAACCACTTAATTTTAAAAAAATTGGGCGGGGAGGGGGGTGGGCCGGGTGCAGTGGCTCAGGCCTTTAATCGCAGCAATTTGAGAGGTCAAGGCAGGCAGATCACCTGAGGTCAGGAGTTCGAGACCAGCCTGGCCAACATGGTGAAACCCCACCTCTGCTAAAGATACAAAAATTAGCCAGGCATGGTGGTGCACACCTGTAATCCCAGTTACTCAGGAGGCTGAGGCAGGAGAATCACTTGAACCTGGTAGGCAGAGGTTGCAGTGAGCCAAGATCACACCATTGCACTCCAGCCTGGACGACAGAGCGACACTCTGTCTCAAAAAAAATTAAAATTTTTTAAAAAGCCTGGGTGTTGTGGGTCCCACCTATAATCCCAGCACTTTGGCAGGCTGAGGCAGATGGATCTCTTGAGCCCAGGAGTTTGAGACCAGCCTGGGCAACATAGGGTGATCCTGTCTCTAGAAAAAATACAAAAAAATTAGCTGAGTATGGTGGCGAGTGCCTGCAGTCCCAGCTAACTGAGGAGCCTGAGGTGGGAGGATCACCTGAGCCCAGGAAGTTGAGGCACAATGAGGCCACTGCACTTCAGCCTGGGCAATAGAGCAAGACCCTACCTAAAAACAACACAAACAACAAAAAACCTTTGTGTTATCATGCCATTACTTTTATTATGTTACATAATTTCTTTCCAAGCGTTCTTTTTATTGTCATTTAGATACACAAAAATGCACAGATTTTAAGCATATAGTTTGATGAGTCTGGAAAAATGTTTACACCTATGGAACCACTACTCCATTAAAAACATATATCAGCCGGGCATGGTGGCTCACACCTATAATCCCAGCACTTTGGGAGACCGAGGTGGGCAGATCATGAGGTCAGGAGTTTGAGACCAGCCTGACAACATAGTGAAACGCTGTCTCTGCTAAAAATACAAAAATTAGCCAGGTATGGTGGCACATACCTGTAGTCTCAGCTACTTGGGAGGCTGAGGCAGAAGAATAGCTTGAACTCAGAAGGCAGAGGTTGCAGTGAGCTGAGACAGCGCTGAGAGTCTTGCCCTGTCACTCCAGTCTGGGTGACAGAGCAGTCAAAAAAAAAAAAAATTCATTTCAGGCTGGGTGCTGTGGCTCACACCTGTAATCCCAGCACTTTGAGGAGCCAAGGTGGGTGGATCACTTAAGCCCAGGAGTTCAAGACCAGGCTGGGCAACAGAGTGAGCCTTCATCTCTACTAAAACTGTTTTTAAAAATTGGCCAGGCCAGGTGGCACACACCTGTGGCCCAAGCTACCAGGAAGGCTGAAGTGGAAGGATCACTTGATCCTGGGAGGTGGAGACTGCAGTAAGCCGTGCCCATGCCTCTGCACTCCAGTCTGAGTGACAGAGCAAGACCCTATCTCAAAAAAAAAAAAAAAAAATTCTGTCACCCCAGAAAGTCCTCCGTAGTCCTGTCAATCAACACCCTCTCCTCTGCCAGAGGCAAGCACCATTCTGTTTTCTGTCTCCATAAATTCGTTTTCCCTGTTTTAGAATTCCATGTACATGGAATCACACAATATGTACTCCTTTGTGTCTAGTTTTTGTTGTTTTTCATCATCATGTTTTGGGGATTCATCCATGTTATTGAGAATGCTAACGGTTCTTTATTTCTATTGTGGAGTAGTAGTTATCGTACTCTTAATTTACTTGTTTATTTGCTGATGAGTATGTAGGTTGTTTGCAGGTTGAGGTTTTTTTTCTTTCTTTCTTTCTTTCTTGTTTTTGAGACAGGGTCTTGCTCTGCCACCCAGGCTGGAGTGCAGTGGTGTGATCAGGCTGGAGTGCAGTGGTGTGATCAGGCTGGAGTGCAGTGGTGTGATCGTGGCTCACCCAGGCTGGAGCGGAGTGGTGTGATCTGCATGCTACAGCCCTGACCTCTCTGGCTCAAGCAATCCTCCCACCTTAGCCTCCCAAAGTTCTGGGATTACAGGTATGTGCCACCACACCTGGCCTCAAGACTTTTAAGGACCATATTATGGTGAATATCCTTTTTGTGAACATCATTTTAAAAATAAGTGTGTAAAGAAAGTTTTATCTCAAATGCATGCTTGTTTATTACTTAGTTTTGCTTGTTTTTGAGCCCTATGGAAATGGCATCATGTTAGCGTACTCTAGGACTTTTTCCCCCCGCTTTGCATTTTGTTTCCAGATTTCATCTACATTGCTACATGGCAACTGATGTTTTCATGTGGCCCTTACAGGCAGCCATCTTTCTGAACTATCTTTCTGTTTTAAGTAATATATCTACATATTCTTTTGGTTTTACATAAAGAAAGTCATATAATCTACAAGTAACAATTGTCTTGTTTCTTCCTTTCTAATCTTTATGTTTTGAATTTATTTTTCTTGTTATTATCTTGAATGCCAGTATATTTTAGGAACAGCAGCTATATAGTAGCATTCTTGTCTTGCATCTTAATCTTAAAGGGAAAATTCAGATGTTTTAAAATTTATGTTGTTGGCCGGGTGCAGTGGCTTACACCTGTAATCCCAGCACTTTGGGAGGCTGAGGCAAACAGATTACCTGAGGTCAGGAGTTCGAGACCAGCCTGGCCAACATGGTGAAACCCCTCTACTTAAAATACAAAACCTCTACTTAAAATACAAAATTAGCTGAGCATGGTGGCTCATGCCTGTAGTCCCAGCTACTCAGGAGGCTGAGACAAGAGAATCTCTTGAATCCAGTAGGTGAAGGTTGCAGTAAGCCAAGATAGTGCCGATGTACTCCAGTCTGGGTAAAAGGAGTGAAACTCCGTCTCAGAAAATAAATAATAAATTAATTTAATTTAATTTATGAAGTTGTTTGTGTATATTCTCTGTATCAGTTTTCTTTTAGTCTACGAAAGTTTTTTGTGGGTTTCTTAATTAAAATGAGTAGGAAATTTTATCAACACTTTTTTTCTGCATTTATTGAGATGATTAAATCTGTTGATTTACTGAATGTATTGACTTCTCAATCTGTTGTTGTGGTGAATGACTGCCCGGAGTTACTTAATTAGAGATTAAGGGCAGGCACAGTCCTCCAGACTACCAAGTCAGCCCAAGACTTTTGACATCATCAGTTCAGGGGTCCTCAGGGCCATTCTCAGACCAACCAGGTACAAATTCTGGGGTCTGAACTCCCTCAGGGTTCAGATGAGAACTCAGGATTCAGACTAGAACGATGTATAGAACTCAGGAAAGTGCTGTACTTACTATTACAGTGTTAGCATAGCAAAACAACAGAAACAGAACCAGCCCACAGAAGAGACTGTTGCGTAGGGAAGAATCTGGAATTGGGAGGTTTTCAAACAGAACGCTTTTGTGTCCTCAGGGATGCAATCCTCTCTTTGCATCAGTGTGTGACAACATGCAGGGCATTGCCAACCTAGCACACCCACCTAAACTTTGGTGTCCAGCATTTTGATTGAGGCTTCATTATATAGGCATGAATGATTGAGCTGCTGCCCATGTGGCTGATCTCAATCTCCAACAATGTGCACATCCCCTTTCTCCCTGCCAAGATCTGGCTGATTTCAGTGGCTCAGAGCCCTAACCCTCTAATCACATGGTTGGTCTTTCTGGCATGGTCAGCCTCCACTCTGAATGATTTCATTAGCATAAACTACATGGTGTGGTCCAAAGGGTCCACTGTGAGTCACATCATTAGCATAAACTAGCAGGTGTGGCCAAAAAAGCCCATCATGAGTAGCAGAGGCCCTACTATTACTCAGGAAATTTCAAGGGCTTAGAGGTTAACTCCCAGGTTGTGAGACAAAGACCAGATCTATCTTTGAGTAAAGTTAATTCTTCATGATATACATAGATTTTATGGTATCAATCCATCCTTGCATTCCAGGAATAATATGACATTATCTTTTTAAAACATGGCTAGATCTATTTTGCTAATAGTTAAAAAGACTTTGCATCTATGTTCGTGAATGAGCTTGGCTTATGATTTTTCTCTTACTGATCTTGTCTAGTTTTTAAATTAAAATTATACCGAGCTCATAGAATGAGTTGGAGAGTGTTCTCCTTCCTTCTGTGTGCTGGAAGAATTTTTGTTAGATTGGAATATTTGTCTCATGGAAGTTTTGAGCAATTCACCTGTAAAACTCTTAGAGCCTGTGTTTTGTTGTGGCAAGATTTTTAACACTATTTTAGTTTCTTTAATAATTGTAGGACTATCCAACTTTCTATTTCTTCTCGAGTCAGCATAATCCTATTTTTCTAGAAATTTGTCTATTTTATCTAATTTTCAAATATATCATCATAAAACTGTTTATTCTCTTATTTCTAAAATCTCTGCTGTATTTGTAGCTAAATACCTTCTGCTGGGTTTGTAGTTAAATATTTGTGTCTTTTCTTTTTTCTTGATCAATATAGCACCAGAGATAGGTCTATTTTATTAGACTTTTCAAAGGGCCAGCATATAGCTTTCTTGATTCTATCTACTGTATGATATTATTCCCCCTATTAATTACCTGCTCTTTTTTTGTTACCTTCTCCCTTTCCTTTCTTTGGATTTATGTATTCCCCCCATACCTTTGTTAGTTGAAGTTAGCTTGTTACTTTTCAAACTGTATTCTTTCCAAATATATGTATTTAAAACTATGCATTTCCCTCTGAGTGCAGCTTTCACTATAATATGCTAGTTCTAAATAATATTTTTAAAATTATTGTTTTGAGTATTTCTAAATTTTTATTATTTGAGCTATGAATTATTTAGAATTCTGTTTTTAAATTTCAATACACAAGAACTTTATGGGGCCAGGTGCAGTGGCTCACACCTGTAATCCCAGCACTTTAGGAGGCCAAGGCGGGTGGATCACGAGGTCAGGAGTTCAAGACCAGCCTGGCCAACATGGTGAAACCCCGTCTCTACTAAAATACAAAAATTAACTGGGTGTGGTAGAGGGTACCTGTAATCCTAGCTACTTGGGAGGCTGAGGCAAGAGAATTGCTTGAACTGGAGAGTCAGAGGTTGCAGCGAGCTGAGATTGTGCCACTGCACTCCAGCCTGGGCACAGAGTGAGACTCCATCTCAAAAAATAAAAAGAAAAATAACTTCATAATTTATCTTTTTGCTATTTACTTCTACTTAATCACATTTTGTTTAAAGAATGTGATGATTGCGACACTAATTTTTTGAAATTTGTTGAGATATGCCTTCTGACCTCAGATTTGATTAATCTTTGTAACCATTTTATGTGTCCTTAAAAAGTATAGATATTCTCTAATGATTGCTTTTAGGGTTTTATATATGTTCATTACATCAAAATTGTTAATCAAATTGTTCAAATATATTTATTAATTCTTTTTTTTTTTTTTTTGAGATGGAGTCTTGCTCTGTCACCCAGGCTGGAGTGCAATGGTGTGATCTCAGCTCACTGCAACCTCTGCCTCTCCAGTTCAAGCAATTCTTCTGCTTCAGGCTCCTGAGTAGCTGGGTTTACAGGTGCCTGCCACCATGCCCAGCTAATTTTTTTTGTATTTTTAGTGGAGACGGGGTTTCACCGTATTGGCCAGGCTGGTCTCAAACTCCTGACCCTAGATGATCTGCCTGCCTTGGCCTCCCAAAGTGCTAGTATTACAGGTGTAAGCCACCATGCCTGGCCTCCATTACTTTTAATGTATATGGTATGAGACATTTTTATTAGATGCACATACATTTAGAATTATGATGTTTTCTTGGTAACATGAAAATTTCATTTTTATATGGGAACGTTTTCTGATTAGAGTCCTTGTGTGTGTGTCATACTGATGCAGTTATGCCAGTTCTCTTTTGTTTAATATTTTTTTGGTGTCTTTTCCCCACCTTCTGCTTTTAACTTTTCCATGTCCTTTTGCTTTAGGTCTCCCTAGCAGGGTTTACCCAAGGTTGATAATGTCTGCCTTTTAACTCATGAGTTTGACCCATTCATATTTTGGGGGACAATGAACATTGTGATATGTAAGTTTCCAACATCTCACTGGGGGAGTATACTGGAAAGTATGAGTGTCAAGATCATATATCTTTTCTAGTAATCAAAACACATGATGTGGCAATTCCGGTATGTTGGTTGTCTTGACTCTTCTTCAATAGAGTTAACAGTTTTGGATCTTGAGAAAATGGTATTTTTTGGTTAAATCTTTGGGAAATTAGTGAATTCTCATGATTTCTCAAAGCTTTTCTTGGGAAACTCCAAGAGGCAGTATGGGGGAGAGAAAGCATGGGCTCCAGTGCCTCATCCTCTAGCTGCATGATTTGGAGAAAATTCCTTATCTCGGTGACTCTGTATCTTTATCTTGAAATTGAGAACTCACTCCTGCCTGATATTTTTTACCATATGAATGGAAGCACGTGGCACATGGTAGGGACTGAATGAATGTTCCCAGGCCTGCTCTCCCTCCTCTTCCTAGAACTGTGGCCTTGGTAATGTCAAGAACACTTGGTAAATATTACAAGTAAGATAAGGCATTGTGATTATTACTGTTTAAAATCACTTTGTTTCCTGACTTAGGTGATTCATCCAACCCAGAGAGAGGAGTTTTGTGTTGTGTTCTGGCTGGCAAAAACTGCAAAACAACGAACGCTGCTTTTCATCAGCCTATTCTGCGTTGGTGGTGATGTCAGTCTACACCCACATCAATTTCAGGTAATAACAAGTGTGTGAGCTTTCTGAAGCTGTTTGTTTATTTATTTGTTTTAGGGTCGTTCAACTGTGACTCGGGTAATATCATTGCATTCTTGAGAATTCACAGAGATCAAAACACAGATATGAAATAGGGGCCAGAAAGAGTAAGGCGTTGCCAATGTGTAAGAGTAAAAAAAAAGCACAAGAAAGCTAAACCATTCAATGTCTGCATCTTGTATAGATGAGAAACTTAGCAGTATCCTCTTTTCTGGACTTTGGCGACCAATCATATCTGATAAAACAGGGTCTCGTTACTTTCCCCCCATTTTTATCATCTTCAGACATTTTGAGAGTCTACAGGAATAGAGGCAAACAGGTGTGATGTGACTGGTCATTTTAACCAAAGGTATTTGAGCATTACTCTGTGTTTTGCATTTGTTTTGTTCAAATTTGTTTAGATTTCAAACTCTCCAGCAGTTTGAAATCTAAAAAGGAAAGATTAGATAGAGGAAGTGTGAAAATGCTACGCAAGATGGAAAACTAGGCCATGAACTTGAGGGTTTGTTTGTTTGAGGCAGAGTTTCACTCTTGTTCTCTAGGCTGGAGTGCAATGGCACAATCTCAGCTCACTGCAACCTCTGCCTCCCAGGTTCAAACGATTCTCCTGCTTCAGCCTCCCAAGTAGCTGGGATTACAGGCACCCACCACCATGCCTGGCTAATTTTTTGTATTTTTAGTAGAGATGGGGTTTCGCCATGTTGGTAGGCTGGTCTCGAACTCCTGACCTCAGGTGATCCACCCACCTCGGCCTCCTAAAGTGCTGGGATTACAGGCATGAGCCAACACACCTGGCCTGAACTTGAGTTTTTAAATGCATGGTATGGTTTGACTAAGTTGGAAATCATGGGATAATCTGCAAAGGTTTATTAGAGAGGCTAATGGTGGGGAGGTAGGTACCCAGAACCTTGGACTAGCGATGACTGACCCTTTTTGGCTGTGTGATCTTAGGCAAACTGCCTCACTTCTCTCTCTCAATGTCTTCCATCATGAAGAGAGAACATTGGGTGCCTTCTCTGTATGGTAGTTGTAAGGATGAAAAGAGTCGGTCTATATAAAGTGCCTGTCTCAGTCTAGGGCTTCTCAGCCAGCACTCAGGGCATATGGACTTCAAACAGATGAAAAAGGTGCTGATGCCAGGTACCTAGCTATGAACATCCTCATCTGCTTACCCCAATGGAGTGTCTGTCCCAAAACATTGCACTTTTTTTTTTTTTCTTTTCTAAGATGGAGTCTTGCCCCATCACCCAGGCTGGAGTGCTATCTTGGCTCACTGCAACCTCTGCCTCCCAGGTTCAAGCAATTCTCTTGCCTCAGCCTGTGGAGTAGCTGGGATTACAGGTACCTGTCACCATGCCCGGCTAATTTTTTGTATTTTTAGTAGAGATGGGGTTTCACCATGCTGGCCAGGCTGGTCTCGAACTCCTGACTTTGTGATCCACCCACCTCGGTCTCCCAGAGTGCTGTGATTACAGGCATGAGCCACTGCACCCAGCCTTTTTTTTTTTTTTTAGACGGAGTTTCGCTCTTGTCGCCTAGGCTAGAGTGCACTGGTGCAATCTCAGCTCACTGCAACCTCCATCTCCTGGGTTCAAACAATTCTCCTCCCTCAGCCTCCCAAGTAGCTGGGATTACAGGTGCCCACCACCACGTCCAACTAATTTTTTGTATTTTTAGTAGAAATGGGGTTTCACCATGTTGGCCAGGCTGTTCTTGAATTCCTGACCTCAGGTGATCCACCCACCTTGGCTTCCCAAAGTGCTGGAATTACAGGCGTGAGTCACTGCACCCGGCCAAACACTGCACTTTCTACGAAGACCATGATATAACAGAGCTTGAAGGGCACTGCCAGGCCCAATTCTCTGGGCCTGAGGGTGTGGCCATCTTGGTAGCTGAATATATTGATGTGGAAAGACAAGGTCCTTGTTAAGAATCTGACCTTAGGCTTTTGACTTCAGAGGTTTTCGAGACTCCTCAATCTGTTGGCCGCACAAGTTTTCAACACTGTGAGCACAGCTGAGACCAAAAGCAACTGAAGTGATCTGTGCCTCT
>CAUYLG010038249.1:0-96729 GCA_963573385.1 Cacajao melanocephalus
CCCATCTCTACTAAAAATACAAAAATTAGCTGGGCATGGTGGCATGCACCTGTAGTGCCAGCTACTCGGGAGGGTGAGGCAGGAGAATTGCTTGAACCCAGGAGGCGGAGGTTGTGGTGAGCCGAGATTGTGCCATTGCACGCCAGCCTGGGTAACAAGAGCAAAACTCCATCTCAAAAAAAAAAAAAAAAAGATTTGAACACCCGTTGGGCATATGATCTTGACCAGTACACTTAACTTAAGCTTCAACTTCTGTAAAAAAGCACCCACCTTGTAAAATCATTGTGAGTCTCTGCACATTACCTGGCCCACAATAACTACTCAGTCAATGCAGGCTTCTATTGTTATGACTGTTAATATTGACTCCCTTACCCTCTGAGTCACACAGGGTGAGATTACCATATAATTTTAAAGTACAGCACAAGAAGTAAAGTTACTGGCCAGGCATGGTGGCTCACGCCTGTAATCCTAGTGCTTTGGGAGGCCGAGGTGGGCAGACTGAGCTCAGGAGTTCGAGGCCAGCCTGGGCAACATGGCAAAACCCCATCTCTACTTAAAAAAAAAAAAAATTAGCCAGCTGTGGTGGCACACACCTTTAGTCCCAGCTACTCAGGAGGCTGAGGCAGGAGAATCGCTTGAACCCGGGAGGCAGAGGTTGCAGTGAGCCAAGATCATGCCACTGCACTCTGGGTTAAAGAGCAAAACTCTGTCTCAAAAAAAACAAAAAGTAAAGTGACTTAGCTGAAGGCACAGAGTTATCAAGTGGAGCAGGACCCAACCAACATCTTCCAAGAGACTACCCCACTGGCTCCCCTATGTATGGTCTCACCTTGTTGACCTGAGTGACAACAGCATCCACGACTTCTCCTTTAAAGGGCCGGAAAACAATGGCCTTGTACTTAACTGGATAAAGGACGAAGCCTCGGCCTGGCTGGATCACACCAGCACCGATATTGTCAATGGTGGTTACAGCTATTACAAAGCCATACCTGCAAGAAGGAGGAGAAACAAAAGGCATTGTGTGTCCAAGAGCCTCTTAAGATTCTGCAATAAAAGTCACTGAGCTTTTGGGAGTAGGGTCGGGGAGAACAAAAGGACAAGTTGATAGCACCTCAGTTCCCAGAGCTTAATGACCAAGAGAAGATAGAACACAGATCAGCATGTATAAGGCCAAATGCTGCTCTGGTAATTTCACAATAAATGTCCAAGAAGGCTGGGGTCCTTGAGCCAAGAGGTCTCAATCTTTGGGATGCCTGAAAATCATCTTTTTAAAATGCAGACTCTGGCCCAGCACGGTGGCTCATGCCTGTAACCCCAGCACTTTGGGAGGGTGAGGCAGGTGGATCACGTGAGGCCAGGAGTTTGAGACCAGCCTGGCCAACATGGAGAAACCCCATCTCTACTAAAAATAAAAAATTAGCTGGATGTGGTTATGCACGTCTGTAATCCCAGCTACTTGGGAGGCTGAGGCAGAATGGTTTGAACCCAGGAGGCAAAGGTTGCAGTAAGCCGAGATCGTGCCACTGGACTCCAGCCTGGGTGAGAGTGAGACTTCCATCTCAAAGAAAAAGAAAAAAAAAAAAAGGCAGATTTGCAGGTCTGCCCCAGAGAATCTTGATTCTGTAGGGAACAATGAGGCTCAGGAATTTGCATGTTCAAGAACCACCCCAGGTTTTTCTGATGGAGGCCCAAGTTAACTCCACTGCCCTGGGCTGGGTCATGAATACCACCCTGTGAGAGGCCCCTCTGTGCAAAGCCCAGAGATGTTGAAGTCCAGGCTTCTTCCTTCCTCCCCCAACTCTCGATCTGCTTTTTCTGGTCATTCACTCAGAATATATATTGAGGCCCATGGTGTGTGGTCCCTGGGCACAGGGGATAAGAGAAAACCAGCAGAATGACAGAGGGAGAGTAGACACACAGGAACAATAATTACACTGTGGACTCCACGAGGGCTGTTCTCATTCTATCTTGTTCTCAGAGCCCAACACGGATCCTGGCACATAGCAAGGATGTTTTAACATGTTTGAGGAGTAAATGAATGACCAATTTCAACTGAGGGAAGGAAGTCTTATCGGCCAGCATTGCAGAGGGCGTCGTGCGAACCCAAAGCAGGAAGCAACTGGCAGCCTGAGAGAGTGAGAGAGGTCCCCACAGTGGGTGGCAGGACAAGCAGGAGCCGGGGAGGGGTTGCAAGTATAGCGCCCCGTGTGCGCGATCTGGCTGCGCGGTGAGGTCGGCACTCACTTGCCGGTGCAGGTCCCCTCCACCTCGGTGAAGAGCTTCTGCTTCACCGTGTTGAGCAAGTTGGGGCCGAAGTAGCGCGGGTGCAGCAGGATTTCGTGCTCCAGGGAGATCTGCGAAGAAAAGTGGGATGGCGACCAGGCCAGGCGCTGGGAGGTTATCGGACAAGAAGGAGCCCCTCGCGCCGGCACCTGGCTTTGCTCCTCCTTCCCACCCAGCCCTTGCCGCCACTCTGAGCCCTGCTCACATGGTAGAACATCTTCCCAGAGCAGTCTGGGAGGCTAAGTCCACACCTCCGGCCGCCCCTGGGAATCCACCGGAAACACAGAGAGCCTCCGCTACCCCAGTTCCGGGCCGGCTGCGACAAAGAGGGCGGAACTCCAACCCCTCCGCGGGTCTGATTGGGCCTCGCTGTCGTGGGCGGGAACCACTAAAGCCACGCCCCTCGCCGCCTAACCTGGGCCTCAAAAGGCAATTTCTTTTTTTTTTTTTAAGACTGGGTTTCACCATGTTGGTCAGGCTGGTCTTGAACTCCCGACCTCAGGTGATCAGCCCGCTTCGGCCTCCAAAGTGCTTGGATAACAGGCGTGAGCCAACGCGCCCGGCCAAGGCAACTCTCTTAAATGCACAGCCTATAACAACTACTCAGTAAATACTTATAACGAGATTAATTAATTAGTGAAAGAATCCGTAAGTCAAGCGCTATAACAGAGTGCAGCAAATCGATTCAGCAAATATATATCTACAAATGTTTGTTGGAGGCCCAAGTACTTCACTGCCCTGGGCAGAGAGAGAGTCTCTGTTGTCTAGGCTGGAGTGCACTAGCCGGATTATAGCTCATGGAGCCTCCAACTCGTGGCCCCAAGCGATCCTCCCACCTCAGCCTCCCAAGTATTTGGGGCAGCAGGCGCGCGCCACCACGCCCAGCTAGTTTTTTGAATTTATTTTTGTACAGACCAGGTCTCTCTGTGTTGCCCAGGCTGGTCTCCAACTCCTGAGCTCAAGTGATCTTCCAGCTTCAGCCTCCCAATACGTTGGAATTAAAGGCATGAGCCACCACGCCAGACCTTCGTCTTTCTTTTTTCTTTTCTAAGAGAAGGGATCTCCCCTGACACAGAAGGATCTCTTGAGGCCAGGGTTCATGACCAGCCTTGGCAACAGAGTGACACACACACACACACACACACACTCTCTCTCTCTCTCTCTCTCCCTCCCCCACCTCTTTCTCTCCTCTAACTCTTTGTAAGTGAGCTCTCTCTCGTCTATCTCTTTGTAAGTGAGACAGTGCCTTGCTCTATTGCCTAAGTTGGAGTGCGGTAGTGATCATAACTCACTGCAGCCTCAAATTCCTGGGCTCCAGAGATCCTCCCACCTCAGTCTCCTGAGTAACTAGCTAGGACTGCATTAGTGCCACCAGTCAGGCTTTTTTTTTTTTTTTTTTTGAGCCAGAGTCTCCGTCAGTCATCGAGGCTGTAGTGCAGTGGTGTGATCTCAGCTCACTGCAACTTCCACCTCCCGGGTTCAAGTGATTTTTCTGCCTCAGGCTCCTGAGTAGCTGGGACTCCAGGCATGCACCACCATGCCTGGCTAATTTTTGTATTTTTATTAGAGATGGGATTTCACCATATTGGCCAGGGTGGTCTCTCTCAAACTCCTGACCTCGTGATCCTCCCACCTCGGGCTCTCAAAGTGCTAGGATTACAGGGGTGAGCCACCGCGCCCGGCTTTTTTTTTTCCCCTAGAAATGGAGTCTCCCTATGTTGCCCAGGCTGATCTCCAACTCCTGGCCTCAAATGATCCTTCTGCTTCAGCTCCCAAAGTGTTGGGATTACAGGAGCAAGCTGCCCCTCCCAGATGTTTGCCTGCATTGCTCTTTCTTGTAATTCACATTTCAGGTATATATCACTTCCTAGTTGGGCCTTTCCTGATCATGCAATGATCATATACTCTTCCGGCCAGGCACAGTGACTCAGGCCTGTAATCCTAGCACTTTGGGAGGCCGAGGTGGGAGGATCACGAGGTCAGGAGTTTGAGACCACCCTGGCCAATATGGTGAAATCCCATCTCTAATAAAAATACAAAAATTAGCCGGGCATGCTGGCACGTGCCTATAATCCCAGCTACTTGGGAGGCTGAGGCAGGAGAATCACTTGAACCCAAGAGGTGGAGGATGCAGTGAGCTGAGATTGTACCACTGCACTCCAGCCTGGGCAACAGAGTGAGACTCCATCTCAAAAAAATATGGCTGGACATGGTGGCTTACGCCTGTAATCCCAGCACTTTGGGAGGCCGAGGCAGGTGGATCACGTGGTCAGGAGATCGAGACCATCCTGGCTAACACAGTGAAACCTTGTCTCTACTAAAAATACAAAAAATTAGCCAGGTGTGGTGCTGTGTGCCTGTAGTCCCAGCTACTCGAGAGGCTGAGGCAGGAAAATCACTTGAACCTAGGAGGCAGAGGTTGCAATGAGCTGAGATCGCACCACTGTACTCCAGCCTGTGAGACAGAGCAAGACTTCATCTCAAAAGAAAAAAATAATAAAAATATATTTATAGGCTACCACTAACTGCTTTCTTCCTAGATGCCAGACACTGTGTAAAGCCTTTTATATAATTATCTCCTTTAATTCTCATAATAATCTACAGGACAGTGGCTCACACCTGTAATCACAGCACTTTGGGAGGCTGAGGCTGGTGGATCACAAGGTCAGAATTTTGAGACCAGCCTGGCCAAGATGGTAAAATCCCGTCTCTATTAAAAATACAAAAATTAGCTGGGCGCAAGGTAGGTAATCCACCTACCTTGGCCTCCCAAAGTACTGGGATTACAGGCATGAGCCACTGCGCCCGGCCCCGTTTTTTTCCTTGAGGAAGGGTCTCGTTCTGTCACCCAGACTGACAGACTAGAGTGCTCATCGAATTCCACAGCTACAGGTGTGGGTCACCATGCCCGGTTAACTTTTTTATTTTTTGCAGAGGCAGGGGTCTTACTCTCTTGCCCAGGCTGGTCTTGAACTCCTGGCCTCAAGTGATCCTCCCGCTTCAGCCTCCCAAAATGTGGGGATTACAGGTGTGAGCCCTCACACCTGGAAAAGTTGTATTCTTCACTACTGTACACTCTGTCTAAGACTGAAACTTTGGATAAAAAAGACACCAAAGCGGTGGCTCACGCCTGTAATCCCAGCACTTTGGGAGGCTGAGGTGGGTGGATCACGGGTCAGGAGTTTGAGACCAGTCTGACCAACATGGTGAAACCCCATCTGTACTAAAAATACAAAAATAAGTCTGGCAAGGTGGGGTGGCGCGCCCCTGTAATCCCAGCTACTCCAGAGGCTGAAATAGGAGAATTGCTTTAACCAGGGAGGCGGAGGTTGCAGTGAGCTGAGATTGCACCACTGCACTCCAGCCCGGGTGACAGAGCAAGACTCCGTCTCAAAAGAAAAAAAAGGACACCAAAGCAATAAAAAAGACTGTTGTGTCTGCTCCTCAAAGTGTGTGCACATAAAGCCTGAAAGCACAGATCAGCAATTCTGAAAGTGTTGTAAAGAACCTTCCAGGGGATTGCTGAGATCGTCTTCTAGTTACATGTCTGTGTTAGACCCAATTTTCTTCATGTATTTCAATCAAAACAATATATCCTAATAGCTAATAGAAGCAGATGTGAGAATTGAGCTGTCCTCTATTGAAATAGTGTGATATTGTGAAATATACATTTCTTTGACCCCATTTTCTTGCATACAATTCCTAAATCTCTAAAGTGATGTTTTTTTGATATGCTAATGGTGACTGATGGCTGGCAGGCCCTAGGTAGCTTCCGGTGGGGGGCGGGGTAGGGGGGGCTGGTCACCAGAAAGAGTAGGGCATGATTAGAAGGTTGGGGCTTTCAGCCCACCCCCAACTTCTGGGGAGTGGAGGGGGTGCTGAACTGCTTATTTGATCACCAGTGGCCAGTGGTTTAAGCAATCATGCTTACATAATGAAGCATCCATAAAAATCCGAAAGGACTAGAGTTTCCATGTAGCTGAATACCTGGAGGTTCCTGGAAGGTGGCATACCTGAAGAAGGCTTGGAAGCTCCACATTCCTTCCCCTATACCTCACCCTAGGCACCTCTTCATCTGTATCCTTTATAAAGCTTTTATAATAAACCTGTAAACATGGCCGGGCGCGGTAGCGTACGCCTATAATCCTAGCACTTTGGGAGGCCAAGGCGGGCAGATCATAAGGTCGAGAGATCAAGAACATCCTGGTCAACATGGTGAAACCCCATCTCTGCTAAAAATACAAAAATTAGCTGGGCATGGTGGTGCGCGCCTGTCGTCCCAGCTACTCCGGAGGCTGAGGCAGGAGAATCGCTTGAACCTGGGAGGTAGAGGTTGCAGTGAGCCAAGATTGCACCACCGCATGCACGCCAGCCTAGTGACGAAGCAATTCTCTGTCTCAAAAAAAAAAAAGGAAAGAAAAAACCAGTAAACGTAAGTGTTTCTCTGATTTGTATGAGCCACTCTAGCAAATTAATCCAGCCTAAATAGAGTTGGGGGGGCCTAGATTTACAGTTGGTCAATCAGAGGCACAGGTAAAACAACCGGGGGCTTTTGACTGGCATCAGAAGTCAGGGGCCATGTGGGTAAACAATAATTTGGTTAAAAGAAAAGGAAGAGAGAGAGAAAGGGAGGGAGGGAGGCAGGGAGAAAGAGAGAGACAAGAGAGAGAAAGAAGAAAAGAAAAAGAAGAAAAGAAAGGCCAGGTGCAGTGGCTCATGCCTGTAATCCCAGCACTTTGGGAGGCTGAGGTGGGTGGTTCATGAGTTCAGGAGTTCAAGCCTGGCCAAGATGGTGGAAAACTATCTCTACTAAAATACAAAAATTAGCCAGGCACAGTGGCAGCCGCCTGTAATCCCAGCTATTCAGGAGGCTGAGGCAGGAGAATCGCTTGAACCTGGGTGGCAGAGGTTGCAGTGAGCCAAGATTGTGCCACTGCACTCCAGCCTGAGTGATAGAGATTCTGTCTCAAAAATAAATAAATTAATTAAAGAAGATGGAAAGAAATAAAGAGAGAGAGAGAGATTAACAAGAAAGCAAGCAAGAAAGAAAAAAGAAAAGAAACTAGAAGTTGGGGGCCGGTGGGGAGGGTGTTCTCGGGAGCTACACCCTAAACCTTTGAGATCTGAGGTTATCTCCAGGTAAACAGTGTTGGCATTAAACAGGAGGACACCCAGCTGGAATTGATTGTTTGCTTGTGGATGGGGGAAAAAAACCCACACATTTGGTCACGCAGAAGCCTTCTGTGTTGATTGTTGTGGTGGTGTGAAGAGAGAAAAACAGTGTCCTCCCCCAATCCCCCTGTAAAACAATGCTATTATTCTCACTACATATTTTTTGATTTTGATAAATATTTTTCCATCTCTATTTAAATATATATATATATAGAGAGAGAGGCCAGGCGTGGTGGCTCACGCCTCTAATCCCAACACTTTGGGAGGCTGAGGTGGGTAGATCACCTGAGGTCAGAATTTTGAGACCAGCCTGGCCAAAATGGTGAAACTATGCCTCTACTAAAAATACAAAAATTAGCCAGGCATGGTGATAAGCACCTGTAGTCCCACGTACTGGAGAGGCGGAGGCAGAAGAATCACTTGAACCCTGAGGCAGAGGTTACAGGGAGCTGAGATTATGCCACTGCACTCCAACTTGGGCGACAGAGTGAAGCTCCATCTCAAAAAAAAATTTTTTTTAATTACATATATATGAAATAAAAATGTAAAAAGGGCCGGGTGCGGCGGCTCATGCCTATAACCCCAGCACTTTGGGATGCTGAGGAGGGCGGATCACCTGAGGTCAGGAGTTAGAGACCAGCTTGGCCAACATGGTGAAACCATGTTTCTACTGAAAATACAAAAAAAATCAGCTGGGCCCGGTGGTGGGCACCTGTAGTCCCAGCTAATTGGGAGGCTGAGGCAGGAGAATTGCTTGAATCTAGGAGGCAGAGGTTGCAGTGAGACAAGATCACCCCTCTATACCCCAGCCTAGGTAACAGAGCAAGACTCCGTGGCAAAAAAATAAAAATTGAATAAAAATTAAAAAGGTCAGGTTTGGTGGCTCACACCTGTAATTTCAGCATTTTGGGAGGCCAAGGTGGCAGGTTCGCTTGAGTCCAAAAGTTCAACACCAGCCTGGGCAACATAGAGTCTCTCGTCTCTATTTACAATATGTACATATATATTTTTTAAATACAAATATTATATTTTTCATGTAAATGAAAATGTTATTTATGTTAGCAGACAATCGGTTTATTGCTGTCATTTTGTTTTTTTCTTTTTTTTCCCCTCTTAGTGACTTTCTTTTAACAGCATATTGTTGTCATTTTGTAATGAATTAATAAGTAAAAAAATTTTAATTTAAACATTTCTAGGCCGGGTGCAGTGGCTCACGCCTGTAATCCCAGCACTTTGGGAGGCCAAGGCAGGTGGATCACAAGGTCAGGAGTTGAGACCAGCCTGGCTAACATGGTGAACCCTTTTTCTACTGAAAATACAAAAATTAGCTGGGCGTAGTAGCAGGCGCCTGTATTCCAGGCTACTCAGGAGGCTGAGGCAGGACAATTGCTTGAACCTTGGAGGCGGAGGTTGCAGTGAGCCAAGATCACGCCATTGCACTCCAGCCAGGGGGACAAGAGACTCCGTCTCAAAAAAAACAAAAAAAACCCTATTTATTCATTTATTTGTTTATTTAACTTTTTTTTTTTTTTGAGATGGAGTCTTGCTGTGTCACTCAGGCTGGAGTGCAGTGGCGTAATCTCAGCTCACTGCAACCTCCACCTCCTGAGTTCAAGTGATTCTTCCACTTCAGCCTCCCATGTAGCTTGGACTACAGGCATGTGCCACCACTCCCAGCTAATTTTTTTTTTTTTCGAGATGGAATTTCACTCTCCTTGCCTAGGACAATCTCGGCTCACTGCAACCTCCACCTCCCAGGTTCAAGTGATTCTGCTTCAGCCTCCTGAGTAGCTGGGATTACAGGTGTGTGCCATTACACCCTGCTAACTTTTTTTTTTTGAGATAGAGTTTCGATTTTGTTGTCCAGTCTGGAGTGCAATGGCAAGATGTCGGCTCACCACAACCTCCATCTCCTGGGTTCAAGCAATTCTCCTGCCTCAGCCTACCGAGTAGCTGGGATTACAGGCATATGCCACTACTCCTGGCTAATTTTGTATTTTTAGTAGAGATGGGGTTTCTCCATGTTGGTCAGGCTGGTCTCAAACTCCCAACCTCTGCCCACCTCGACCTCCTAAAGTATTGGGATTACAGGCATGAGCTACCACGCCCAGCCCATTTCTTAAATTCCTATACAGTAAACATTATATGGCTTGTAAGAACAGACACAGTGTCTTGAAGAGGCCAGCATACCCTGCATGTATCTAGCACAAATGTGTTCTATAGACGAACTCTCCCTAATTCTGGTTAGGTCTAATTGAAGGGCCTGACTGCATAATAAAATAGAGATGCTTAGAGTGGTGGGTGAAGGGAGGAGTATTAAGGCACCGAGCGAGGCCGGGTGCGGTGGCTCAAGCCTGTAATCCAAGCACTTTGGAGGCCAAGGCGGGAGGATCGCCTGAGGTCGGGAGTTCAAGACCAGCCTGACCAACATGGTGAGACCCCCCCTCTTAAAAAAAAATAAAAAAGGGCACCGAGTTTACTCTTCTAGTAACACTATCCCCCATGTTCAGTTTGGAAGGTCAGACAGGACAGGTATCACTGACTCCCAACTTACAGCCTTTTCCTCTGGGTATGTAGGAACTCTCAAAGATTTCTTCAGAGGTAGACACAGTTCTTGTTTCTTCTCTCCTATCCTGAGACATTTTATGACCCTGACCCCATTCCTACACTTCCTACCGGCGCCTGCCCAGCACGCTCTGGACACAAAGAATGGTCCATCCTCTCAAATGTAAATTGACTGTAGAGTTCAGGTTAGGGACACCATAATATCATCCCAGTAGCTGCTAGTTCTCTGACGCTGTCACTGACCAGGAGTCCCGGAATCTTAACTTGGAGCAGGGGAGCAGTAGGGCATGTTGGATTTTTTTTTTTTTTTTTTTTTTTAGACCTAGTGTCGCTCTGTCTCCGAGGCTGAGTGCAGTGGCGTGATCTCGGCTCACTCCAACATGTGACTCCTGGGTTCAAGAGTTTTGAACTCTTGCCACAGCCTCCTGAGTAGCTGGGATTACAGGCACGCGCCACCATGCCCAGCCGATTTTTGTATTTTTAGTAGAGATGGGGGTTTCACTATGTTGGCCAGGCTGACCTTGAACTCCTGACCTCAAGTGATCTGCCTGCCTCGGCCTCCCAAAGTGCTGGGTTAAAGGCGTGAACCACCGCACCTGGCCAATCTTGGAATTTCTGAGAGGAAGGGACCTTCAAGAGACAAATGCAGTTCAGGGACTTGTGGCTATAGACCACAGTCACCAGTTGGTTCTTTTTTTGATGGGGGGGGGGGCGTAGAGGGGACAGGGTCTCCCTGTCGCCAAGGCTAGAGTGCAGTGGCACGATCGTGACTCACTGCAACCTGTGCCTCCTAGGTTCAAGTTATTCTCCTGCCTCAGCTTCCCCAATAGTTGGGATTACAGGCGCGCGCCACCACGCCCGGCTAATTTTTGTATTTTTAGTAGAGATGAGGTTTCACCATGTTGGCCAGGCTGGTCTTGAAGTCCTGACTCCAAGTGATCTGCCCGCCTTCGCCTCCCAAAGTCCTGGGTTTATAGGCGTGAGCCACTGCGCCAGGCCTAGTTGGTTCTCTTTTTCCCGGTCAGCCTGCAGCAGCTGTCAACTCAGATCCGACAGGGCACGGTTCCGGATCTCCGGCCTCGCCGGGAGGGCTCAGCGTTCAGCTGCTTGTAGCTGGGTACCTCTTGCCTGAGTGATTAGGTAGGAGGAGAAACTCAGCCAATGCTGAAGGTTCGGAGGCAAGGAAGGCGGGACGAGGAGGAAAAGTTGAGGACAGGAGCGCCACCCAATCCGGCACCTGACTGCAAAAGCGATGGCGGCGAGCACCCAATTGGAGACCGCGGTTGGGGGGAGGATGGTTACTGAAGAGCGGACCAATCCGTGACAGGGGAGGGCGATCTTAAGCCAATTAAAACTGAGAAGGAGGGAAGGGGCGGAGCTCTCTCGGTGGCTGCTCGGTGGTGGGTGAGGGATCAGCTTTCTCTGTTAGTTCTCACTCTGGGAGTCCTTAGCCCCTGGAATGCGTGAGGGAAATGCTTAGGGAGTTCCCGAAGTGGGGCGTAGAGGCATCGCCTGGAAAGGCCTGGGAGCGGAAAAGATCCCTACTTCGTGGAGACGTTGGAAGCTACCGGGTGGGCATCAAGGAAGCGGAGGGTGGCCAAGGGGCGGGACTTCCGGGGGCTGGGCTAATCGGGTGGGGCGGGGCCTGTTCTAAGGTTAGGCGGGGGGCGGAGCTAATGGGAGAGCTTTGGGTGTGACCTAGGAGAAAGAAGGGCAGTAACTTAAGCAATTGCCTTGGGGATGCAAGTGATACTTAAGGGCTGATGTTAAGGTTGCTGGGGAGGTTACCTGCCTTAACCCACTGTCCTTTTTTCCCAGGGAGCCACTGGTGGGGACCTTTTTTGGGCTCTCTCTCCTTCGTGGGGTACTATGGAGTTCCCAGAACACAGTCAGCAGCTGCTGCAGAGCCTCCGGGAACAGCGGTCCCAGGGTTTCCTTTGTGACTGCACCGTGATGGTGGGTAGTACCCAGTTCTTGGCCCATCGGGCTGTGCTGGCTTCCTGCAGCCCATTCTTCCAGCTTTTCTACAAGGAGCGGGAATTGGACAAGAGGGATCTGGTGTGTATTCACAATGAAATTGTCACAGCCCCAGCCTTTGGGCTGCTTTTGGACTTTATGTATGCTGGCCAGCTGGCCCTGAGAGGGGATACCCCTGTGGAGGATGTGCTGGCAGCTGCCAGCTACTTGCACATGAATGACATCGTCAAGGTGTGTAAGCGGCGGCTTCAAGCCCGGGCCTTGGCAGAGGCAGACAGTACCAAGAAGGAGGAGGAAACTAACTCACAGCCTCCTACTTTAGAGTTTTTGTCCAGTACTTCCCGTGGCCCCCAGCCATTGTTGGCATCTGGTGAGACATCAGGCCACTGGGGCAAAGGGGAATGGAGAGGCTCTGCTGCTTCATCACCTACTGTCCGTCCTCCAGATGAGCCACCAATGTCCAGTGGGGCTGACACTACACAGCCTGGCATGGAGGTTGACGCACCACATCTGCGAGCACATCCCCAAGCGGTGGCTGATGTCTCTCTTGCCAGCCCTAGTAGCTCCACTGAGACCATTCCTGCAAACTACTTCTCTTCTGGCCTCCCAGCAGTTTCATTGGAGCCACTGACATCTCTTGATGTGGCTCCGGAGAATCTGAGGGTGGTGGAATCAAGGGATCCTGGAGGACCACTGCAAGGCTTCTATCCCCCAGCTTCAGCCCCAGCCTCAGCCCCAGCCCCTGTCTCAGCCCCAGTTCCATCCCAGGCTCCAGCCCCAGCTGAGGCTGAGCTGGTCCAGGTGAAAGTTGAAGCTATTGTGATCTCTGATGAAGAGACAGATGTGTCAGATGAACAGCCTCAGGGTCCTGAGGGAGTGTTCTCACCTGGAGGAGCAGTGTATGGGGGACAGGCCTCCCAGCCAGAGGCTTTTGAAGAGCCAGGGGCAACAGGACTGGAGGAAGTGGGGCCAAGTGACCACTTCCTGCCTCCAGATCCTCATCTACCCTACCATCTGCTGCCAGGTGCAGGGCAGTATCATCGAGGACTGGTGACCTCACCCCTGCCTGCACCTGCATCCCTGCATGAGCCACTTTACCTGGCTTCTGAGTATGAAGCAGCTCCAGGAAGCTTTGGGGTTTTTACTGAGGATGTTCCCACCTGCAAGACATGTGGGAAGACCTTCTCATGCTCTTACACACTACGGCGACATGCCACAGTGCACACACGTGAGCGACCCTACGAGTGCCGCTATTGC
Organism: Cacajao melanocephalus; assembly: GCA_963573385.1. Taxonomy (NCBI): domain Eukaryota; kingdom Metazoa; phylum Chordata; class Mammalia; order Primates; family Pitheciidae; genus Cacajao; species Cacajao melanocephalus. The sequence continues at coordinate 13,255 of CAUYLG010038249.1, forward strand.
CTGCGCAGCTACACACAGTCAGGGGACCTCTACCGCCACATCCGCAAAGCTCACAATGAGGACCTGGCCAAACGCAGCAAACCGGATCCAGAAGCTGGACCCCTCCTAGGGGCGCAGCCCCTCCCTGGCTCCCCAACAGCAGACAGACAGAGCAGCAGTGGTGGGGGGCCACCTAAAGATTTTGTACCTGGCCCCAAAAACTAACATCTAAGGAAGCATGAGCTGACGCTAGGCTTGCTCTTACCATCCTTAAATGGCAGCACAGAAGGTTGGTGGCATATCTCATCACCCCTGCTGGGTGACAAGAATAAAGGTTCTGCCCAGGCTGAAAGTTCCTACCTTTTCTTTTCTTTCTCTTTATTTTATTTTTTTTTTTTTGAGACAGTCTTGCTTTCTCACCCAGGCTGGAGTGCAATGGTGCAATCCTGGCTCACTGCAACTTCTGCCTTCTGAGTTCAAGAGATCCTCCTGCCGCAGCCTCCCGAGTAGCTGGGATTATAGGCACGCGCCACCACACCCAGCCAATTTTTGTATTTTTAGTAGAGATGGGGTTTCCCCAGGTTGGCCAGGCTGGTCTCGAACTCCTGACCTCAGGTGATCCACCCACTTTGGCCCTCCAAAGTACTGGGATTACAGGCATGAGCCACTGCACCCAGCCTTCTACCCTTTTCTTTGCCCAGCCAGATAAGCAAGACTTTATGGGGCAGAGCATATGTCAGCTCTCTCCAAGGGCACTGGGAATTTTCCTGAGGTGTCATCACTTTTCACTCTGTGTTCGGGAACATAAAGCTAGCAGTGAAAGTATCTCTTTGAACTGGTGTTGGCTGGTTTCTTCTAAAAACCTGCATGCCTTCATTCCTCTCCTTCCGTTCTTTTGAATCTCACATTATGTACTTGGGGTAGGGGTAGGGGTAGGGGTCAGATTGCTTATGAGGAAAAAAGCGAGACAGGCAGAGGCTGATAGCGATGTAGCCTTTACTTAGGAAAAGTATACAAATTAGGGAAGCTTACAAAATTATGATTTATTATTGCGGTTGAGCGCCTGTCTTCTGGGCTATATCAGACATTTCATATAAATACTCATTTAATCCTCAATAACGTTAGGATGTATTAGGTCCACTTCCTGTTTTGTTTGTTGTTGTTGTTCATAAACTTGAGACTCAGAAATCAAAGTTTAACTTGTTCAAGGTCACAGAGGCTAGTTAAGGGGCAAGCCAGCATTTGAACCTGGCTTGTGACTACAAACACCGTGCCTGTTATGCTGCTTAAAAACATTGTTTGGGCCAGGCACGGTGGCTCACGCCTGTAATCCCAACACTTTGGGAGGCCGAGGCGGGCAGATCACCTGAGGTCAGGAGTATGAGACCAACCTGGCCAACATGGTGAAACCTCGTCTCTACTAAAAACACAAAAAAATTAGCTGGGCGTGGTGGTGGGTGCCTGTAATCCCAGCTACTTGGGAGGCTGAGGCAGAAGAATTGCTTGAACCCAGGAGGCAGAGGTGGCAGTGAGCTGAGATCACGCCATTGCACTCCAGCCTGGGTAACAAGTGAGACTCCGTCTCAAAAACAAAAACAAAAACAAAAAGCAAACATTGTTTGAAGGGCTGTTAAGTGGCTTATGCCTGTTCTCCCAGCACTGTGGGGGGCTGAGGTGAGAGGATCACTTGTGGCTGGGAGTTACAGACTAGCCTGGGTAACATAGTGAGACCTCTGTCTCTATAAAATAATAATAATAAAAAGTTGAAGGTAGTTAACCAAGAAGTATAAGTTGTTTTCTTTTTTTTTTTTTTTTTTTTGTCCTTTTGCGTATTTGGCTTTGTTCCCATGTTACCTCTGCTTTCCCCATTGAAAGACCTTTTGTTGCAGATACTGTATTGATTATTTGAAATTTTTGGCTACAAGTCGTAGATATGAATTGAGTTCTCTGAAACTGAAAGAACACACTAAGGCCCGTGGTGGCTGATCAGTGGCGGGAGGCTGAGGGTCTGAGGTGGTGTGGCAATGACGGGTGCTTGCAAAACCTGAAGCAAGAAACTCCGGGTGAGAGGATCTTACAGTTCACGTAGTCCAACTCCCTCACTTGAAAAGTGATGACAACAGTCTAGGGAGGTTTAGATTACTCACCTAAGGTCACCCAGGTGGTTACTGACAGTGGAGATAGCAAAGAAATGGGGTGCCATCATGGGATGGGGCGAAAAAAGAACTCTAGGAATGTGTGGTGGCTGGCCCTGCCTGTGCTATAGGAGGGCCTGGAGGTTCCCTACAAACCTTTCCTTGTTACATAAGAACATGAGTGCAAATAAAGCAGGAAGGAAACCAGAAAAGGGAGAAAATAACAGTAGTCTGAATTTTCATTCTCTCTTGTTGAGTCTGTGTCATATTCAGCACTGTGAACACTTACCAGCAAGTGACTATTTTTGAGTTCCAGGAAAAGGTGAGCCGCTGTGTGGCTAAAGAAAGCTTCTTAACTAGGACATGTGGGAAGCCAAAGATGGTGAACATTTTTCTGCTGAGCGAATTCTACGTTCTTTCACATTCTTTGTGTTGAAATAACCTTCTAATTTATCTTTCAAATGGCTTCTAATTTATTTATGCAAATACATTATTCCCTTAATTCCTTGATGAAACAAGGCAAGATTATTTTTATAAATAAATACAATAAAAGCTATTCTAGCTGGATGGATTCAAAAGCTTTCCCTACTCGGGACGCAGTGGCTCACGCCTGTAATCCCAGCACTTTGGGAGGCCAAGGCGGGTGGATCACTTGAGGTTGGGAGTTCAAGATCAGCCTGACCAACATAGAGAAACCCCATCTCTACTAAAAATACAAAATTAGCCGGGCGTGGTGGTGGGTGTCTGTAATCCCAGCTACTCAGGAGGCTGAGGCAGGAGGATCACTTGAAACAGGGAGGCGGAGGTTGTGGTCAGCTGAGATGGCACCACTGCACTCCAGCCAGGGCAACAAGAGCAAAACTCTGTACAAAAAAAAAAAAAGTCTTCTTTAGAGTAAATATCAAATCAAAATGCCTTTACGAATCAGTTGCCCTTAAAAGGGTGGATTTTACAGACTGTATATCTCAATTTCAACAGAAACACAAAGCAAAAAAAAACAACCCAAAAAACTAGTTGTCTCAGAACATCAGTTTCTAAACTCAAGGCATAATAAATCGTCTATATATATAGACATTTTATGATGTAGATAATCTCTCCAGACATTCTGGGGAACACAGGAACCACTGTATTGATCAGATTGTGGTCACATGCACTACTTAACTAAAGAGCCTCTGTTGCTGGTGAGATTCTCCTGAGGAGCAAGCATTTGCTTTCAATATCCAGCATAAAGTGCATTATTTTTTGCAGGTGGCAGTCGGGTATTTGCAAGAATTTTTTTTTTTTTCTTTTTGTGAGACAAGGTCTCCCTGTCACCAAGGCTGGAGTGCAGTGACACTACCATAACTCACTGCAGCCTCAACCTCTCTGGATCCCAAGTAGCTGGAACTACAGGTGTGTACTACCATGCATGGCTAATTTTGTATTTTTTGTGGAGATGACGTTTCACCCTGTTACCCAGGCTGGTCTCAAACTCCTGGGCTCCAGTGATCCACTTGCCTTGGCCTCCCAAAATGCTGAAGTTTCAGGCATGAGCCATCAGGCCCAGCCTGCAAAATCTGTAAAGCAGTAGCTATCACAATTATGGCCACTATAGCCTTTTTTTTTTTTTTTTTTTTTTTTTTAGACAGAGTCTCCCTCTGTCGCCCAGGCTGCAGTGCAGTGGTGTGATCTCAGCTCACTGCAACCTCTGCCTCCCAGGTTCAAGCAACTCTCCTGCCTCAAGCCTCCCAAACAGTTGGGATTACAGGTGCGAGCTACCACACCTGGCTAATTTTTGTATTTTTGTACAGACAGGGTTTCACCATGTTGGCCAGGCTGGTCTTGAACTCCTGACCTCAAGTGATCTGCCCGGCTCAGCCTCCCAAAGTGTTGAGATTACAGGCATGAACCACCATGCCTGGCCTGTGGCCTTAGTTTATCTGCTGAATGCTAGAAACAGTTTATGCCAATTTGTAGAAATATGATCAATAAATTATTTCTCATTTCCACTGGTTTTAATGGTCCCATTCATGGATTCAGGGAACCATAGGCTCCTTGGTGTCGGCTCATCTAATTTCTAGTCTAACACTGAATCCTCCTTTTGCCAGTTATCAAACTTCTGCATGAGACTGGGCACAGTAGCTCATGCCTGTAATTCTAGCACTCTGGGAGGCCAAGGAGGGCGGATTACTTGAGGTCAGGAGTTCAAGACCAGCCTGGCCAAGATGTTGAAACTCTGTCTCTACTAAAAATACAAAAATTAGTTGGGCGTGGTGGTATGCACACACCTGTGGTCCCAGCTACATGCTTGGAGGCTGAGGCAGAATTGCTTGAACCCAGGAGGCTGAGATTGCAGTGAGCTAAGATTGCATCACTACACTCCAGCCTGGGCAACAGAGCAAGACTCCATCTCAAACAAAAACATGCTGGGCACAGTGGCTCACGCCTGTAATTCCAGCACTTTGGGAGGCTGAGGTGGGCGGATCACGAGGTCAGGAGATGGAGACCAATCTGGCCAACATAGTGAAACCCCATCTCTATTAAAAATACAAAAAAACTTAGCTGAGCGTGGTGCCGCACACATGTAGTCTCAGCTACTCAGGAGGCTGAGGCAGGAGAATTGCTTGAACCCAGGAGGTGAAGAATTGCTGAGATTGCAGTGAGCCAAGATCTCAACACTGCACTATACAGACTGGGCGACAGTGTGAGACTCCGTCTCAAACAAAAACAAAAACAATCCACCTCTTTCTCAAAGGAAACCTATTGTTGGCCATCTGGATTTCCTTAGACTGAGCCAAAATCTGTCTCCTTTTATAAGGGTATGGACAAGGCCCCAGCCTATTAAGTTTCATCCCGGGAATATTTGCCTGTGAGCTATAAACTGACTTAGTTTTCAGACCAGCCTTTCCTCTCCAGGTTTTTCATGTTTTTTTTTTTATAGACACAGTCTTGCCCTGTAACCTGGGTTAGTGCAGTGGTGCAGTCAAACTCACTGCAGCCTCAAACTCCTGGGCTCAAGCTATCCTCCCACTCAGCCTCCTGAGGAGCTGGAACTATAAGAGCACACCAGGCCTTTTTTTTTTTTTTTTTTTTTGTTTGTAGAAAAGGGGTCTCACTATGTTGCCCAGGCTGGTCTTGAAATTCTGGGTTCAGGGCCAGGTGCGATGACTAATGCCTGTAATCCCAGCACTTTCAGAGACCAAGGCAGGCGAATCATAAGGTCAGGAGTTGGAGACCATCCTGGTTAAGATGGTGAATCCTTGCCAGGCGCGGTGGCTCACGCCTGTAATCCCAGCACTTTGGAAGGCTGAGGCGGGTGGATCACTTGAGGTCAGGAGTTCGACATCAGCCTGGCCAACATGGTGAAACCCCATCTCTCTAAAACAACAACAACAACAACAACAAAATGATGAATCCTTGTCTGTACTTTAAAAAATACAAAAACTTAGCTGGGCATGGTGGCACATGCCTGTAGTTCTAGCTACTCGGGTGGCTGAGGCAGGAGAATCACTTTAACCTGGGAGGTGGAGGTTGCAGTGAGCCAAGATGAAGCCACTGCACTCCAGCTTTGGTGAAAGAGCAAGACTCCATCTCAAATTAAAAAAGAAATCCTGCCGGGTGCACTGGCTCACACCTGTAATCCCAGCACCTTGGGAGGCCAAGGCAGGCAGATCATCTGAGGTCAGGAGTTCAAGACCAGCCTGACCAACATGGAGAAACCCCAACTCTACTAAAAATACAAAATTAGCCGGGTATGGTGGTACATGCCTGTAGTGTCATCTACTTGGGAGGCTGAGGCAGGAGAATTGCTTGAACCTGGGAGGTGGAGGTTTCGGTAAGCCAAGATTGTGCCATTGCACTCCAGCCTAAGCAACAAGAGCAAAACTCCTTCTCAAAAAAAAAAACAAAAAAACAAACAAAAAAAACCCAACAACAACAAAAAAGAAATCCTGGATAGCTCAAGTGATCCACGTGGCTCAGCCTCCCAAAGTGCTGAGATTACAGGCATGAACCATCATGCCTGGCCTAGCCTCTTTTTCTTTTTTTTTTGAGATCAGGCTGGAGTGTACTGACAGAATCTTGACTCACCACAACCTCCATCTCCTGGGTTCAAGTAATTCTCAGCCTCTCCAGTAGCTGGGACTATAGGTGCCCACCACCACGTCCGGGTAATTTTTGTCTTTTCAGTAGAGACAGGGGTTTCAACATTTTGGCTAGGCTAGTCTTGAACTCCTGACCTCAAGTGATCTGCCCACCTTGGCTTCCCAAAGTGCTGGGATTACAGGTGTGACCCACTGCACCCAGCCCCATCAATGCTTTTATTCTACTTTGTGTTTTTCTTTTTTTTTTTTTTTGAGACAGAGTCTCGCTCTGTTTCCAGGCTGGAGTACAGTGGCACAATCTCAGCTCACTGCAACCTCTGCTTCCCAGGTTCAAGGGATTCTCCTGCCTCAGCATCTCGAATAGCTGGGACTACAGGCACGCGTCACCATGCCTAATTTTTGTATTTTTAGTAGAGATGGCATTTCACCATGTTGGCCAGGATGGTCTCGATCTCTTAACCTCGTGATCCACCTACCTCGGTCTCCAAAAGTGCTGGGATTACAGGTGTGACCCACCGGCCAAGTGTTTTTCTTTACTTGGTGTCTAATGACTCCTCAGTCACTAGACATTTGGCCAAATCTGGCTTCACAAAGCTGTTTCAGCTCTTCACATTGGTTTTTTTTTTTTTTTTTGAGGTGGGGTCTTGCTCTGTCAACCAGGCTGGAGTACAGTGGTGCCATCTCGGCTCACTACAACCTCCAACCTCCTAGGTTCAAGCGTTTCTCCTGCTTCAGCCTCCTGAGTAGCTGGGATTACAAGCACCTGCTACCACGCCTGGCTACTTCTTTTGTATTTTTAGTAGAGACAGATTTTTGTCATGTTGGCCAGGCTGGTATCGAACTCCTGACCTCAGGTGATCCACCCACCTCGGCCTCTCAAAGTGCTGGAATTATAGGTGTGAGCCACTTCGCCCAGCCCTTTTTTTTTTTTTTTTTTTAAAGTAGAGATGGAGGTCTTCCAATATTGCTCAGGCTGGTCTGGAACTCCTGGGCTCAAGCAGTCCGCCTGCGTTGGCCTCCCAAAGTGCTGGGATTACAGGTATGAGTCACTGCGCGTAACCAATACATTTATTTATTTTTTATTAATTTTTTTGAGACAGAGTCTCACTCTGTCACCCAGGCTGGAGTGCAATGGCACACCCTCGGCTCATCACAACCTCCGCCTCCCAGGTTCAAGCAGTTCTCCTGCCTCAGCCTCCCAGGTATCTGGAATTACAGGTGTGCGTCACCACGCCCAGCTCATATTTGTATTTTTTTTTTTTAATAAAAAAGATGGGGTTTCACCATGATGGCCAGGCTGGTCTTGAACTCCTAACCTCAGGTGATCCACCCTCCTCGGCCTCCCAAAGTGCTAGGATTACAGGCGTGAGCCACCGCGCCCAGCTCATATTTGTATTTTTAAGTAGAGATGGGGTTTCACCATGTTGGTCACAGTGGTCTCGAACCCCTGACCTCATGATCAGCCCACCTCAGCCCCCCAAAGTGCTGGGATTACAGGTGTGAGCCACCACGCCTGGCTCCAATACTTTTTTTTTTGAGACAGACTCTCACTGTGTCACCAGGGCTGGAGTCTAGTGGCGCGATCTCAGCTCACTGCAACCTCTGTCTCCCGGGTTCAAGCGATTCTCTTGCCTCAGCCTCCCGAATAGCTGGGATTACAGGCGCCCACCACTGAACCCAGCTAATTTTTTGTATTTTTAGTAGAGACAGGGTTTCACCATGTTGGCCAGGCTGGTCTCGAACTCCTGACCTCATGATTCGCCTGCCTCAGCCTCCCGAAGTGCTGGGATTACAAGCATGAGCCACTGCACCTGGTCCCCACCCCAGTACATTTTATTTATTTATTACTGATTGATTGAGACGGAGTCTCGTTTTGTTGCCCAGACTGGAGTGCAGTGGCCTGAACTCAGCTCACTGCAACCTCTGCCTCCCAAGTTGAAGCGATTCTCCCGCCTCAGCCTCCTGAGTAGTTGAGATTATAGGCATGTGCCCCAGACCCAGCTAAATTTTTGTAGCTTTTGTAGACAGAGGGTTTTGCCACGTTGCCCAGGTTGCTCTCGAACTCCTGGTCTCAAGCCGTCTGCCCCCTTCAGCCTCCCAAACTTCTAGGATCAGTGGCGTGTGCTACTGAGCCTGGCCTTAACTTTTACTAGGTTTTGCTTCCCTTTTTCCTTGCAATTTAATTGTTGAAGAAGCTGGGGTTGTTTTATGGTTTGAGGGTCTGGAGTTTACTGACTACATCCCCAGTTTCTTTTTTTTTTTGAGACGGAGTCTCGTTCTGTGGCCAGGCTGGAGTGCAGTGGCACGATCTTGGCTCACTGCAACCTCCGCCTCCTGGGTTCAAGCGATTCTCCTGCCTCAGTCTCCCAAGTAGCTGGAATCTTGGGAGATTCCAGGCACGCATCACCACACCCAGCTAATTTTGTATTTTAAGAGATACTGGGTTTCACTGTGTTGGCCAGGATGGTCTCAATCTCTTGACCTGGTGATCCGCCTGCCTCAGCTTCCCAAAGTGCTGGGATTATAGGCATGAGCCACCGTGCCTGGCCATCCCCATAGTTTCATTTAACATATTTCTCTGTGCAAAGATTCCTTTAAAAATATTTATTTAGGGCTGCACAAGGTGGCTCACAGCTGTAATCTCAGCTACTCAAGAGGGTGATGCAGGAGGATCCCTTGAGCCCAGGAGTTCACGGCTATGATCATACCATGGCACTCCAGCCTGGGGCTAAGGAGCAGGATCCTGTCTCTAAAAAAAAAAAAAAATTTGGCTCACACCTGTAATCCCAGCACTTTGGGAGGCCAAGGCGGGTGATCACCTGAGGTCAGGCGTTCAAGACCAGCCTGACCAACAGGTGAAATCCCTTGTCTACTAAAAATACAAAAAAAAATTAGCTGGGCAAGGTGTTGCATACCTGTAATTCCAGCTACTTGGAAGACTGAGGCAGGAGAATCGCTTGAACCTGGGAGGTGGAGGGTGCGGTGAGCTGAGATCATGCCACTGCACTCCAGCCTGGGAGGCAGAGCCAGACTCTGTCTCAAAAAAAAAAAATCTATATCTATCTATCTACCTATCTATATATATCTCCACACATGTACATATATATTAATACAGGTACAGGTAGTGGTTTTGGTGAAATTGTGAAGGTGGCAGGTATGAGTTTGGGAAACGCTTTGGGAAATACTGTCCCTCATGTGCCAAGGTGTACAATCCTTCACCTCCACCATGAATGCTTTTTCTTCATTCAGAATCTTCAAATCCTGTGTGAAAACAAAGATTGATAAAGAGCAGCCTCTCCTTCCTCAAACTTCTGAATACAGAGACTTAGGCACTCTCTGGCTGGTTCCTTCAGGACCTTGAGGTCTTCAAGACCTGCATCCGACTGCCTTTGTCCACTTCCCTGTTCATTAACATTTCCATTAGGAGCTGGGCTTCTAAATCAAAACACAAATGTAAGCCTGATCCTGTGCTATCTCTTGCTATCTGTTTTTTTTTTTGTTTTTTGTTTTTAGATGGAGTCTTGCACTGTTGCCCAGGCTGTAGTGCAGTGGCACCATCTCAGCTCACTGCAACCTCCGCCTCCTGGGTTCAAGCGATTCTCCTGTCTCAGCCTCCTGAGTAGCTGGGATTATAGGCTCCTGCCACCATGCCCAGCTAATTTGTTTTTTTTTATTTTTAGTAGAGATGGGTTTTTATCATATTGGCCAGGCTGGTCTCAAAATCCTGCCCTCAGGTGATCTGCCCGCCTTGGCCTCCCAAATTGCTAGATTACATACATGAGCCACCGCGCCTGGCCCAAACCTGTGCTATCTCTTAGCAGTGCTAATAAAAGGATTGGTGCAACAAATTTCTAAAATGCAGTTTTAAATGTCAGTTTTATTTTTTCCTCATTGATGCAGAAGATAGCTTACTGTAACATCAAGTCTTTGAAATGAAAATAAGAACACAAAACCATTGTAAAGCAAATAAAATATGCAATCATGACAACACTTTGTCAATTTAAGAAGCTTGAAAAAGGAATACGACATCCAGCTTTTGTATTTTTTAAAATAGAGACAAGGTTTCACGACGTCAGTCAGGCTGGTCTCAAACTCCTGATTTCAGGTATCTACCCACTTCGACCTCCCAAACTGCTGGGATTACAAGCGTGAGCCACGATTCCTGTCCTGTCCTTGGACTTCAGTAGAAGTTTTTCTTGTAAGGTGATGGTTGTATTATTTAACGGTATAGGGAAGAACAAAGAGGAGTCTTGCCCATCAAGAAAAGGGGTGTAGGCTGGGCATGGTGGCTCATTCCTGTAATCTCAGCACTTTAGAAGGCCTGGGTGGGTGGATCACATGAAGCCCAGAGTTCAAGACCAGCCTGACCAACACAGAGAAACCCCATCTCCACTAAAAATACAAAATTAGCCAGGCGTGGTGGCGCATGCCTCTAATCCCAGCTACTCGGGAGGCTGAGGCAGGAGGATAGCTTGAATCTGGGAGGCAGAGGTTGCGGTGAGCTGAGATTGTGCCACTGCACTCCAGCCTGGGCAATAAGAGCAAAACTATGTCTCAAAAAAAAAAAAAGGAAGGGGGTGTTACTGATAAAGGACTAAAGTGTGTGTGTGTGTTTTTCCTGAAACCTGTTTGCTCTATGGTTATATGATGGTTATGACACATGCTTACTGCAGGCCATGCTATATAGTCTCATCTATGTAGTGCCCACAATATCATAGACATTATCTACTATGAAAAAAGAGAAGTAACAAAAGGGCTCCTGGTTGATGGAGCCTCCTACTGAGCCAGGACTGCACTGCACTGTACTGCAACCTGCCTCCATGTCCAACACAGCTTCCAGAGAGTTCCATCAGGTGCTTAAAATGCACTAAGCAAGACTAGCCCTTCTGGATTGTTTCTCTTCTCTCTCTTTTTTTTTATTGAGACAGAGTTTCGTTCTTGTTGCCCAGGCTGGGGTTCAGTGGCGCAATCTCGGCTTACTGCAAACTCTGCCCTCTAGGCTCAAGTGATCCTCCCCACTCAGCCTCCTAAGTAGCTGGGATTACAGGCAGCTGCCATCACTCCCAGCTAATTTTTGTATTTTTAGTAGAGACGGGGTTTTGCCATGTTAGCCAGACTGGTGTTGAACTCTGGACCTCAAGTGATCCACTTGCCTTGACCTGCCAAAGTCTTGGGATTACAGGCAAGAGCAACTGTACCTGGCTATTATATATGTTTCTAGAAGATGTGATAATCTTTATTTATTTTTTTTTTAAAGAAAGCATACTACAGATATGCACCTATTAAAAATTGAAATGTTCACTTAGGTGTTTTATTTGGCATGAAGTCTGAAGGGTTTATTAAATATATACTTAAATGCTTGACTCCAAAGGTTTTAAAATACTTTAATGAAAAAATAAATAAATATACTATATTAATGATCTAAGTACAAGCAATAGAAAGGAAAAAAACAGAAAGCAAATTTTTTTTTTTTTTGAAACGGAGTTTCACTCTTATTGCCCAGGCTGGAGTGCAAATCTCGGCTCACCACAACCTCTGCCTACTGGGTTCAAGCAATTCTTCTGCCTCAGCCTCCCAAGTAGCTGGAACTACAGGTGTGCACCACAATGCCCAGCTAATTTTTGTATTTTTAGTAGAGATAGGGTTTCACCATGTTGACCAGGATGGTCTTGATCTCTTGACCTCGTGATCCACCCGGCTCGGCCTCCCAAAGTGCTGGGATTATAGATTATAGGCGTGAGCCACCGCGCCCGGCCTTTTTTTTTTTTTTTTTTGATGGGGTTTCATCATGTTGGTCAGGCTGGTCTCAAACTCCCGACATCAGGTGACCCATCTCAGCCTCCCAAAGTGCTGGGATTACAAGCATGAGCCACCACGCCTGGCCTGAAAGCAAATATTTTCATAGGGGAGAAGAAATCTGAATGTATATGTAATATTAAGGAGGATAAGAAATTAATTAAACGAGGGGTGGTCGGGGAGGGAGAACATGAGGAAAAATAGCTAATGCATGCTGGATTTAATACCTAGGTGATGGGTTGACAGATGTAGCAAACCACCATGGCACATGTTTCCCTATGTAACAAAACCTTCATATCCTGCACATGTACCCTGGAACTTAAAATTTACAAAAAGAGAAAAAGAAAAAAAAATAATTTAAGCAAAATGGTTATCTTCGGCCAGCACAGTGGGTCATACCTGCAATCCCAGCACTTTGGGAGACCGAGGTGGGCAGATCACTTAAGACCAGGAATTCAAGACCAGCCTGGCCATCATGGCAAAACCATGTCTCTACTAAAAGAGAAATACAAAAAAATTAGCTGGGAATGGTGGCACATTCCTATAATTCCAGCTACTTGGGTCGCTCAGGTACAAGAAGCACTTGTAGGAGTGCTTCTTGTACCTGAGGCTGCAGTGAGCCAAGATGGCACCACTGCACTCCAGCCTGGGCAACAGAGTGAGACTCTGTTTCAAAAAAAAAAAGTTACTTTAATATGTTTGGGCTTATTAATTTATTGATAGCATGTCACTCGGTTGCCCAGGCTGGAGTGCAGTGGCAGGATCTCAGCTCACTGCAACCTCTGCCCCCAGAACTCAAGCAATCCTCCCACCTCAGCCTCTAGAATAGCTGGGACTACAGGTGCATCTCACCAGGCCCTGATAATCTTTTGTAGAGACAGGGTTTCACTGTGTTGCCCCAGCTGGTCTTCAACTCCTGGAGTCAAGCTATCTGCCCAGCTCGGCCTCCCAGTGTGCTGGGATTACAGGCATAAGCCACCATGACCAGCCATATTTCCCACTTTGGTTTGGGCTTCTGAAAAAAATAAAGACACTTCTTTCTGCCTATCCTTACTATGTAATCCTCCGCCAAGTCCTTGCCTCTGTATATGAATACATCTAACAACATTATCATGAAAAATCTATGCCAGAAATATGATTAATTCCACCCACAGGTGATGTTTTCTGATTGTATTTCTCAAGGCAAACAGCCCCAACAATAACATGTATTGAAAGCTACAGAAATATACAGATAGACAGAAAAGGACTCAGACTGTCTAAGTAGTAAAGTTTGTGCAGAACTAGAAACAGAAATCCACCTGGGTCAGAGGTATAGGGTAAATTTCTCTTGCTGAGGCTCAGGTTTCTCCTTGATGCATGTTTAATGGCCCACCTAAGTTCAAGCGCAGGAGCATCTTTCTTCTTTGTTAACCAAACATGCCCAGGTAGAGTTGCTTCTCTTTTCTATGGTAGCTGCTGAGTTCTGACTGTGTTAGCTGGAGGTACCGCCGGACGTTGGCATCTTGGAAGATGATAGAGAAGCAATTAGAAACAGAGTTAAGACCATAATTGTACCTCGTGACAGGAAAGAATTGTTAATATGCTCCCACGATTTTTTTTTTTTTTTGAGACGGAGTCTGTCGCCCAAGAGGGAGTGCAGTGTGGCACAATCTTGGCTCACTGCAACCTCTGCCTCCCGGGTTCAAGTGATTCCCCTGCCTCAGACACCCATGTAGCTGGGACTACAGGCATGCACCACCACACCCAGCTAATTTTTGTATTTTTAGTAGAGACAAGGTTTCACCATGTTGGCCAGGCTGGTCTCGAACTCCTGACCTGATCCGCCTGTCTCGGCTTCCCAAAGTGCTGGGATTAAAAGTGTAAGCCATTGTGCCTGGCCTTTTTTTTTTTTTTTTTGAGACAGAGTTTCATTCTTCTTTCCCAGGCTGGAGTACAATGGTCCAATCTCGGCTCACCACAACCTCTGCCTCCCAGGTTCAAGCAATTGCCTCCCGGGTTCAACCAATTTTCCTGCCTCAGCCTCCCAAGTAGCTGGGAGTACAGGCATGTACCACCATGCCCAGATAATTTTTGTATTTTTAGTAGAGATGCTGTTTCTCCATGTTGGTCAGGCTGCTCTTGAACTCTTGACCTCAGGTGATCTGCCTGCCTTGGTCTCCCAAAGTGCCGGGCCGTTAGCCACCACACACAGCCACATGGTCCTATTTTTTTTTTTTTTTTTTTTGAGATGGAATCTTGCTGTTGGAGTGCAATGGCTTGATCTCAGCTCACCACAACTTCCGCCTCCCAGGTTCAAGTGATTCTCCTGCCTCAGCCTCCCAAGTAGCTGGGATTACAGGTGCCCACTACCACGGCTGGGTAATTTTTGCATTTTTAGTAGAGACAGGATTTCACCATGTTGGCCAGGCTGGTCTTGAGTTCCTGACTTCATGATCTGCCCTCCTCGGCCTCCCAGAGTGCTGGAATTACAAGCGTGAGCCACCACGCCCAGCCCACATGCTCACATTTTTAAATCTTTCCAAGGCTAACGCCTGTGATCACAGTACTTTGGGAGGCCGAGGCAGGTGGATCACAGGGTCAGGAGATCCAGACCATCCTGGCCAATAAGGTGAAACCCCGTCTCTACTAAAAATACAAAAATTAGCTGGGTGTGGTGGCACGCACCTGTAGCCCCAGCTACTTTGGAGACTCAGACAGGAGAATTGCTTGAACCTGGGAGGCGGAGGTTGCAGTGAGCCGAGATTGTGCCCCTGCACTCCAGCCTGGGTTACAGAGCAAGACTCCATCTCAAAAAAGAAAAAGGCTAGGTGAGGTGGCTCAAGTCTTTAATCTCAGCACTTTGGGAGGCAAGGTGGGTGGATCACGAGGTCAGGTGTTTGAGACCAGCCTGGCCAACATATTGAAACCCCATCTCTACTAAAAATACAATCACTGCACTCCAGTGCAGGCGATAGTACGAGACTCTTTTCTCAAAACAAAAAACAAAAAACAAAAAACAAGATCCAAATATATCATGACCATTCTATGCAATAGTAACTCTCATTAATTAATAACATTTGGAATTACAAAAAAAATCTCTGTACAGGGCTGGACTGGCTGCTAATTTTTATTTATTTATTTTTGAGACAGAGTCTCACCCTGTTACCCAGGGTGGAGTGATCTCTGCTCACTGTAACCTCTGCCTCCCAGGTTCAAGCAATTCTCATGCCTCAGCATCCCGAGTAGCTGGGATTACAGGTATGCACCACCACACCTGTCTAATTTTTCTATTTTAAGTAGAGATGAGGTTTCACCATGTTGGCCAGGCTGGTCTTCAACTCCTGACCTCGTAATTCACCTGCCTCGGCCTCCCAAAGTGCTGGGATTATGGGCGTGAGTCACCATGCCTGGCCACGGTGCTAATTTTTTTTTTTTTGGCTGCTAATTTTATAATGAAAGGAAGATCGGTGAAATAGTTACCATTAAAGTAGAGCCTCTTGTGGGTGGGGGGCTAGGGGAGAGATAGCATTAGGACAAATTTCTAACGTAGATGACAGGATGCAGCAAACCACCATGGCACGTATATGGCTATGTAACAAACGTTCTGCACATGTACCCCAGAAATTAAAGTATAATAAAAAAATTAAATTATAATAATTTTTTAAAAATAGAGCCTTTAAAGATACTATTCATGTAGGTGACAGTTAATCTATGTACTTGAAGGTGAGAAACATGAACAAATGGCTCATATTTTATATCTTTAGAAATTCCTAATGTCTTTCCCAGTCATTTAGATTAGTGAGATTTTACTGCAGTGCTACACATCTGAGGACTCTGCTACTAGTATCCGATGGCTACTGTAAGCCAGAATGCAAAAGGGAGACAATTTTCAGTGCTCAACCAACCAACACAGGAATGAGTCTCTCATCTTCTTCACAATTTCCTTTTTGCCTTGGAAACAAAGTAAGTCTCAAATTCTCTCTCAGCAGGCCTGCCCCTTTTCTAGGTCACACCTGGGGTTAGCTGAGCTAAAGGATAAAAATGATAGTGAAAGCAAATGCCAGACCCCAGTTGGAGAACTGGCAGAATGAGGATTATCGAGTGTATTTATTGGCATTTATGCATCCTATTCCAGTCACTCTGTTTAATTTTTTTTTTCAATAGGAGTTTGGAGTTTATTTAGTCATATGCATAAGTCATGTCTGACAACTGAGAAAATCCTATTTACATAAAGCATTGTAGATTAAAAATACACAGTATTTGTACTTTAATACAATAGTCCCAGGATTCAAACAAGGAAGCTTAATTCCAGAGTTGGCATTAGGTAGTTATGTACTCTGCTACAAAGAACTAGTGGAGGTAAACTTTGGCAGTAAAATTCTCAACAGTCAAATATTAATGCATTTCATATACATGGCTTTGCATCTGTAGAGGAAGATACAATTCTTTCAGCACAAGTGCCAATTTCTGATTCTTCCACTTGAGAATCTTCACCAGTTTCTTCTTCAGAATCAAACTCCTGACTATCCAGTGATTCCAAGTTATCCAGAGGTTCACCATTCAGTCTATTAGCTCTGCCATATACTGTACATGTTCTGCTACTTCTGCCAACTCTTTATTCTCCTTTTTCAGGCGGGGGATTTCATTGTCCTGTCGTTCAATTTATGAAATTTTTCATTTTCCTTAAGTGCTTCATACAGCGCCTTCCTCCGTTTTTCTGCTACTTCTTTCCAATACTGAGAAGATGGATTTTCTTTAATCATAAGATCAAATGACTCCTGGGTGATTCCTCCAAGATTTTTATTTTCACTAGATTCTGGGACAATAACCCCAGGGCTGGAAGTTGCAGAAGTTAACTGATCATTCCGATGTTTCCTTTTAGACAAGCCTGTGGACAACTCATTTTCTCTTCCAACAAGAGATCCAGATGCTGAAGGCTGAATCATCTTCAGAGTTCTTCTTGGGACAGAACTATTCTTTATATTCTTTTTGATTTCTTCTTGTTTCTGCTTCATACTGGGATTCATTGTGTAGACAGTGAAGCACAGAATACTGTTATTCTCTAGTTTCTTTAACAGCTAGATTAAAAACCCTGACATAGGACAGGGTCCATGCGAAACCCCTATCAACAAAGCCGGTATCTGTTTAATGGGCGACGCAGGACTCAGCAACATTTTCCGATGAACCAAATTTATAGATCCCTCAGATCAGGACCAGCCACTTAACTGCCAAGAGGATGGGATGGTCCGCCTCATCCTCACAGCCAAGCACGCCCAGGCTGAGTCCCTGACCCGCCTTGCAGTCCCTAAGCCCGGACCCAGCCAGCTAGTCCCAGAGGCCCAGCGCCGGGCGAGGGGGCGGGCCTGTTTATTTTTGAGACAGAGTCTCTCTCTGTCACCCAGGATGGAGTGCAGTGGTGCTATCTGGGCTCACTGCAACCTCTGCCTCATGGATTCAAGCAATTCTCCTGCCTCAGTCTGAGTACTGGGGATTACAGGTGCAAGCCACCACGCCTGGCTAATTTGTATTTTTAGTAGAGACAGGGTTTCACTGTGTTGCCCAGACTGGTCTTGACCTCCTGAGCTTAGGCAATCTGCTTGCCTCAGCCTCCCAAAATGCTAGGATTACAGACGTGAGCCACCGCGCCTGTTTTTTTTTTTTTTTTTTTTTGAGATGGTGTCTCACTCTGTCTCCCAAGGTGGAGTGTAATGGCACAATCTCGGCTCACTGCAACCTCCCCCTCCCAGGTTCAAGTGATTCTCCTGCCTCAGCCTCCTGTATTACAGGTACCCGCCACCACACCCGGCTAATCTTTGTATTTTTAGTAGAGACAGGGGTTTCACTATGTTGGCTAGGCTGGTCTTGAACTCCT
Source organism: Cacajao melanocephalus (assembly GCA_963573385.1). Taxonomy (NCBI): domain Eukaryota; kingdom Metazoa; phylum Chordata; class Mammalia; order Primates; family Pitheciidae; genus Cacajao; species Cacajao melanocephalus. The sequence continues at coordinate 31,098 of CAUYLG010038249.1, forward strand.
AACCTCAAGTGATCTGCCCTCCTCAGCCTCCCAAAGTGCTAAGATTACAGGTGTGAGCCACCGTGCTCAGCCCCAGTCACACTTAAGACTAGGAACTGAACTTGAAAACACCACTTTTTTGTTGTTGTTTCTTGGAGACAGTCTTGCTCTGTTGCCCAGGCTGGAATTTAGTGGTGCAATCTTGGCTCACTGCAACCTGTGCCTCCTGGGTTTTTTATTTTTTATTTTTATTTTCAATTGCATTTTAGGTTTTGGGGTACATGTGAAGAACATGCAAGATTGTTGCATAGGTATACACATGGCAGTGTGATTTGCTGCCTTCCTCCCCATCACCTATATCTGGCATTTCTCCCCATGCTATCTCTCCCCAACTCTCCACCCTCTGCTGTCCCTCCCATATTTCCCCCCAACAGACCCCAGAGTGTGATGCTCCCCTCCCTGTGTCCATGTGTTCTCATAGTTCAACACCCGCCTATGAGTAAGAACATGCAGTGTTTGACTTTCTGTTCTTGTGTCAGTTTGCTGAGAATGATGGTTTCCAGGTTCATCCATGTCCCTACAAAGGACACGAACTCATCGTTTTTTATGGCTGCATAGTATTCCATGGTGTATATGTGCCACATTTTCCCTGTCCAGTCTATCATCGAAGGGCATTTGGGTTGGTTCCAGGTCTTTGCTATTGTAAACAGTGCTGCAATGAACATTCGTGTGCATGTGTCCTTATAGTGGAATGATTTATAATCCTTTGGATATATACTCAGTAATGGGATTGCTGGGTCAAATGGAATTTCTATTTCTATGTCCTTGAGGAATTGCCACACTGTCTTGAGAACTTATATTTTTACATAACTTTGTAGTTTATAAAATGCTTTCACATAAAATGCTACACAACTCCTCCTTCTTTTGATGAAGGAACTTAAGCTCAGAGAAGTTAAAACAACTGTCCTGACATCTTATCACTAATGAATAGTTGTACCAGAATAAACAATTTGCAAGATCCAAGTTGGAGCTGTTCCTGTCACATCCCAGTGCTCCCATGACTATATGGAACACATAGGGCTAATCAAGAAAAAAAGGAGACTCTTCAAAATTCCTATTTTTTTCTTTCTCTCCTTTCCTCCTCTCTTTCAAACAAAACCAGCATAGCTTCAACCAAAAATGGCATGTCTTCAAGATTGGAAGTGTGAGAATTACAGATGATGGTGCTCATCAATGTATTAGATGAAGATTGTAGGTTTATGTTTGTGGTCCTTCCTCAGACTGGAAGTAGGTTGGGAACTGGAACTGGTCATGACTTTCAGTCATAGAAAGTTCTTCTTTCAGAAACATAAAGGGGATGATCACACTCAGATTTCTGGTGGTACAAATCTAATCACTATGATAAGGATAAGCTGGGGTGGAGAGGGGTGGGTTGCAGGGCCGTGCGTGGTGTGTGTGTGTGGAGGGGGAGGATAAACTTTCTTCCAATCAACTTGCTTGAAGGCTGTGATTTCATTCAAAGGGTAAGGTGCTTGTAGACAATGGATCATGTTTCCCAATTCTTTCCATTCCTAGATCCTAGAAAAAAAAATTTTAGATTTTCAGTGATTTTATGAATTTTTACCTTTTTCTGGGAAGGCTTTGTGTTGAAATTGCTATCTAGAGATAGCTAGAATGGCCCCATTTTAAACTTTTTAGTTGAAATGATGGAAGTAAATGAATTCACCTAAATCTTGATAAATATTTACATAAATAAAGCTGTGTAGTCATTACTTAGACCAGGATATGCAACTTTTCTGTTACTATATAAGGTTCCCATTTTCCCTTCCCCAGGGACTGGCCCTATTTTAAAACAAAAACTTAGCTGTGATTTTGACCATATCTTTGACTTTCCATTTTGGCTTCTCTTTCACAAAAATTCACTCCCAGTTTAAAATAGAATATGCTGTGATTATTTAGTAATTATTAATGTCTCTTGTAAACATCTCTTTTTGATTAAATCTGCAAGAAAACACTAATTACATTTTATTTGGCATCTATGAATTTAAATGACCAAAGAAAGAGGATTTGGGATACATACCATGAATGTTTTTATTAAACACAAAATATAATAAGTACTTGCAAACAAACAGCTAAACCCCAATTGCCTACTGTCCTCCCATTTATCATAGGTTCTAAGCCCACAAAATTGAGGTACTTAATGAAGCCTTCTGTTGGGGAAAAAATAATCCTCTTCATCACTTTTTTTGTTGACTTGGTATGTAGTACCTAGCCACAAGTAACGTGGGGAAAGCTACTTTTAGCAATTTTCATTTCATTCAAACCAAAGAGAAAATGACTGTGATTCTCCGTTGGGAAGAATAATCAATACTCGGTACCAACACATTGGTGCTAAGTGTAGATGCAGGTCACCAACCCACAAGCATATTTACTGTCTCCTTTTACTAAAATTTTAACATTTATGATAATTTTGTAATGCTATTTACTTCACACATTACCTAGTTTCTCAGTAAATTCATTGCTGAAATATAGAACACGTGTCTAACATAAAATGAGTCACACAGATTGCTTTAGAAAGACCTCTGGCAGTTGCTTTCTAATTAAAAAGTATGTCATGTTTGCTTCTGTCTTGCATCTCCATTCTCAGGGAAAACACAGCAGACATGAGTGGAAAAGCAGGTTTTATTCTTAAGCCCCAGAATGGACTCTTGATGGATCAACTTGAGTCCCATTTCTCAACCAATCACATGACCAAGAGAATGAGATGGAGCAACTGGTCACATTGGGAAATGTGTTCCTCCCTAGATATGGAGGGTTACAGGAGGGCACTTACTCTACAAAACCACTTGGACAGTGATGGGGCAAATGGTGGTTCCCATGGGAAAGTCTACTGCTCCCAGAAACAGGAAGAGTGGAGGCTCAGCATTGGAGTAGGGAGTGGAGAGTGGGGTGAATGGGGAGGGTCAGTCCCAAGGTCAAGTCCCAAGAGCAGGAAGGGCCATTTATAAAGCTGGTGTATTAAGACTCACCTGGTTCTCTGAGTGAGTTGTGGGAGGTTGGAGAAGTGATTCTATGTCCCTAACCTCCAAAAATATGAGCAGACCTGGAAAGCTGTATGGATTTTGTGTGATGTCAATAAGCTACCTATTCCAGTGCCGTTTGCAAAGAAGGTTCTTTAAAAATGTATTTCCCTTTTCCATTCCCTATCCTTGTATCTGCTCATTAGCAGTCCTGCAAAAGTCCAACCTTTGAATTTGGTTAGAGATATTATCAAAAGGGAACAGATGGCTATTCTCAGCCAATATTTGTTAATTTATTTTTTTCACACTCTTCCAAACCATAGTGGAAATTTATCTTATTGAGAACTGACTGAGCTCTTCTAATTCATTTATAAAAACATATGGAAAAAGTTAATTTTAGAAAGAGGGCAACAGTAAGAATGGTTGTTTTGTGCAATTTTTAAAATACTTGGTTTCTGGGAAAGCTAAGATGACCGATTGGAAGCAGCTGTGGTCTGCAGTGCTCATGGAAATGAAAGGAGCAAGTGAATTTAGGATCTTCAACTTAAATATTTAGGTTCTCACATTGGGACTCACTAGAAAAACAGCTTGACCCATGGAGGGTGAAGAGAAGCAGGGTGGGGCGAGAGCCCACCCAAGAACAGCACTGAGCCAAGGGGAACCCCCACCCACAACCAAGGGAAGTGGTGAGTGATTGTGCAACTCTACCTGGGAAACCATGCTTCTCCCAAGGATCTTTGTAATCCATGAATTAGGAGATCCCTTTGTGAGCCCACACCCCCAGAGTTTTGAGTCTGACACATGGAGCTGTGTGGAGTTTTGGCAAAGTGGCTGCTCAGGAACACATAGAGACCCAGCAGTTTTGCATACTCTGGACCTGAGATCCATGGCAAAGCAGGAGATCCATCCGTGCATGTTCCTAGGAAAGGGGCTGAGTCCAGGGAGTCAAGTGGCATCATTCTGCAGGCCTCAATTATAAGCTTCATGGGTTGATTCCCACTGGCTTGAAATTCCAGCTGCCCAGCAGCAGCAGGCTAGAGTTTGCCTGAGTCAGAACTGAGTTTCTGGAGGAAGGGGTGGCCACCATCTCTGTGGTTCAGTAGACTCAGTTGTTTCAGCCTGCCAGCTATGAGGAATAGAGGTGGATGAGTAGGGGTCCTCCATAGCGCAGCACAGCTGCCTTGCCAGATCGTGGCCAGACTGCTTCTTTAAGATCCCAATCCATTCTCCCTCACTGTGCAAGACCTCCCTGAGGGGGCTTCAGTCACTCTAGCAAAAGTTCTGCAGACAAAGCTCTGATCTTTCCTGGGATGAAGATCCTGGGGGGAAGGCCACCATCTCTGTGGTTTGGTAGACTCAGCCATTCCAGCCTATCAGATTAGGAGAATACAAAAGGTCCAGATGAGGAATGGTTCCCCTCAATGCAGTACACCTGTTCTACCAAAGGGCCGCCAGTCCGCTTCATTGGGCATGTCCCTGATCCTGTTCCTCCTGACTGGTTGAGACCTCCCAGCAGAGGTCTGCCCCCACCTCTTACAGGCACATTTGGGCTGGCAACAGCCCTGTGATGCTTCCGGGACTGAGCTTCCAGAGTAAGGAATAGGCTGCCATCTTTGCTGTTTCGCAGCCGTCACTGGTGATGCTTCCAGGTACGAGAAACATCAAGGCAACTAGGGTCTGGAGTAGAACCCTAACAAACTTCAGCCCTGCAGTAGAGGGGCCTGACTATTAAAAGAAAAACAAACAAACAAAAATGACCTCACAAAAACTCCATTCAAAAGTCAGCAATCTCAAAGATGGAAGGTAGGTAAGCCCATAAAGATGAGAAAAAATCAATGCAAAAATGCTGAAAACTCAAAAAGCCACAGGGTCTTTTCTCCTGATGACCACAACCCCTCTCCAGCGAGGGCACAGAGCGGGGTTGAGGCTGAGATAACTGAATTGATATAAGTAGGCTTTAGAAGGTGGGTAATAACAAACTTTGCTGAGCTAAAGGAGTATATTGTAACCCAATGCAAAGAAGCTAAGAATCATGATAAAACAATACAGGAGCTGATAGCTGGAATAGAAGAGAAAAAAGAATGAAAAGGACCGAACAAAACTCCTGATAAATATGGGATTATGTAAAGCAACTGAACCTGTGACTGACTGGGGGACCTGAAAGAGTTGAGGAGAGTTGAAACAAGCTGGAAAACATACTTCAGAATATCATCCAGGAAAACTTCTTCAACCTAGCAAGACAGGACAATATTCAAATTCAGGAAATGCAGAGAACCCCAGGAAGATACTCCATGAGAAGATCAACCCTAAGACACATAATCATCAGATTCTCCAAGGTTGAAAGAAAAGAAGTTAAGGGCAGCCAGAAAGTCCAGATTACCTATAAAAGGAAGCCTGTCAGACTAGCAGTGGACCTCTCAGTGTAAATCCTAAAAGCAAGAAGAGATTGGGGGTCAATATTCAACATTCTTAAAGAAAAGAATTTCTGAACCAGAATTTCATAACTGGCCAAACTAAGCTTCATAAGTGAAGGAGAAATAAAATCTTTTTCAGACAAGCAAATGCTGAGAAAATTCATTACCACCTGTCCTGTCCTGCCTTGGAAGAGCTCCTGAAGAAAGCACTAAATTTGGAAAGGAAAAACCATTACCAGTCACTACAAAAACACACAGAAGTGCACAGACCAATAACACTATGAAACAACCACATAAACAAGTCTGCGAAATAACCAGCTAGCATCATGATGACAGGATCAAATTCACACATAACAATACTAACCTTAAATGTAAATGGGCTAAATGCCTCAATTAAAAGACACAGAATAGGAAGCTGGACAAAGAGTCAAGACCCATCAGTATGTTATCTTCAGGAGACTCATCTCATGTGCAAAGACACACATAGGCTTGATATAAAGGGTTGGAGGAGAATTTACCAAGCAAATGGGAAGCAGAAAAAAGCAGAGATTGCAATAAGTTTCTGACAAAACAGACTTTAAACAACAACGATCAAAAAAGACAAAGAAGGACATTACATAATGGTAAAGGGTTCAATTCAACAAGAAGAGCTAACTATCCTAAATGTAGGTGCACTCAATATGGGAGCATCCTGATTCATAAAGTAAGTTCTTTTTAGAGACCTACAAAGAGATATAGATGATAATAGTGGGAGACTTCAACACCCCACTGTCCATATTAGATCATCAAGACAGAAAATTAACAAAGATATTGAGGACCTGAACTTAGCTCTGGATCAAGTGGATCTCATAGATATCTACAGAACTCCTCACCCAATAACAACAGAATATACATTCTTCTCATTGCCACACAGCACTTACTCTAAAACTGATCACATAAGCGGAAGTAGAACACTCCTCAGGAAATGCAAAAGAACAGAAATCATAACAGTCTCTCAGACCACAGTGCAATCAAATAACTCAAGAATAAAAAATTCACTCAAAATCACACAACTACATGGAAATTGAACAACTTTCTCCTGAATGACTCCTGAGTAAATAATGAAATTAAGTCAGAAATCAAGTTATTTGAAACTAACGAGAACAAAGAGACAACATACCAGAATCTCTGGGATACAGCTAAAGTGGTGTTAAGAGGAAAATTTATAGCACTAAATGCTCACAACAAAAAGCTAAAAAGATTTCAAGTTAACAACCTAACAACTTAACTAAAAGAACTAGAGAACCAAGAGCAAACAAACCCCAAAGCTAGCAGAAGACAAAAAATAACCAAGAAATCCAGCTAAACTAAAGGAGATACACTAAAAACCCTTCAAAAATCAATGAATCCAGGAGCTGGTTTTTTGAAAAAAAATAATAAAATAAACTGCTACATAGGCTAATAAAGAATAAAAGAGAGAAGAATTAAATAAACACAATCAAAAATGATAAGGTGGATATCACCACTCACCCCAAAGATATACAAGCAACCATCAGAGAACACCATAAATACCTTCATGCACATAAACTAGCACATCTAGAAGAAATGGATAAATTCCTGGAAACATACACCCTCACAAGACTGAAAAAGGAAGAAACTGAATCCCTGAATAGACCAACAATTAGTTCTAAAATTGAGGCAGTAATAAATAGCTTACCAAACAAAACAAAAGCCCAGGACCAGATAGATTCATAGCTGAATTCCACTAGAGGTACAAAGAAGAGCTGGTACCATTTCTGCTAAAACTATTCCAAACAATTTAAAATGAGGGACTCCTCCCTAACTCATTCTATGAGGCCAGCATCATCCTGATACCAAAACCTGGCAGAGATACAGCAAAACAAGAAAACTTCAGGCCAATAACTTTGATGAACATTAATGCAAAAATTCTCAATAAAATAATAGCAAGCCAAATCCAGCAGCACATCAAAAAGCTATCCACCATGATCAAGTTGGCTTCATTTCCAGGATGCAAGGTTGGTTTAGCATACACAGTCAATAAATGTGAGCCATCACATAAGCAGAACTAAAGACAAAACCATATGATTATATCAATTTATGCAGAAAAGGCCTTTCATAAAATCTAACATCTCTCCATGTTATAAACTCTCAATAAGCTAGGTATTAAAGGCACATACCTCAAAATGATAAAGAGCCATATATGACAAACCCACAGCCAATATCATACTGAATGGATAAAAGCTGAAAACATCCCCTTGAAAACTGCCACAAGACAAGGATGCCCTCTGTCACAACTCCTATTCAGCATAGTACTGAAAGTTCTGGCCAGGGCAATCAGGCAAGAGAAAGAAATAAAGTGTATTCACATAGGAAGAGAGGTGGTCAAGTTATCTTTGTTTGCAGATGACATGATACTATATCTAGAAACCCATCATCTCAGCCCAAAATCTTCTTAAGCTGTTAAGCAATTTTAGCAAAGTCTCAGAATAGAAAATCAATGTGTAAAAATTGCTAGCATTCCTACACACCTATAACAGGCAAGCAGAGAGCCAAATCATGAATGAACTCCCATTCACAATGCTGCAGAAAGAATAAAATATCTAGGAATATAGCTACCAAGGGAAGTAAAGGATCTCTTCAAGAACTACAAATCACTGCTCAAAGAAATCAGAGAGGACACAAATGAAAAACATTCCACACTCATTAATAGGAAGAATCAATATTGTAAAAATGGCCATACTGCCCAAAGAAATTTACAGATTCGATGCAATTTCCATTAAACTACCATTGACATTCTTCACAGAATTAGAAAAGCTGTTTGAAAATTCATATGGAACTGAAAAAGAGCCCAAATAGCCAAGACAATTCTAAGCAAAAAGAACAAAGCTGGAGGCATCATGCTACTTGACTTCAAACTATACTACAAGGCTACAGAAATCAAAACAGCATGGTATTGGTACAAAAGCAGACACATAGACCAATGGAACAGAATAGAGAAGTCAGAAATAAGATGAGACACCTACGATCATCTGATTTTTGATAAAGCTCACCAAAAAAGCAATGGGGAAAGGACCCCCTATTTAATAAATGTTTCTGTGGGAACTGGTTAGCCATATACAGAAAATTGAAACTGAACTCCTTCCTTAAACCATATACAAAAATTAACTCTAGATGGATTAAAGACTTAAATGTAAAACCCAAAACTGTAAAAACCTAGAAGAAAATCTTGGCAATACCATTCAGGATATAGGCACAACGCAGAGATTTCATAATGAAAATGCCAAAAGCAATTGCAACAAAAGCAAAAATTGACAAATTGGATCTAATTAAACTAAAGAGCTCCTGCACAGAAAAGAAAATATCATCAGACTGAACAGACAGCCTATAGAATGGGAGAAAATTTTTGCACTCTATCCATCTGACAAAGGTCTAATATCCAGAGTATACAAGGAACTTAAATAAATTTATAAAAAACAAAGCAAAACAAAACCACACACAACCCCATTAAAAAGTGAGCAAAGGACATGAACAGACACTGCTCAAAAGAAGACATACACACAGCCAACAAACATAAGAAAAAAAAGCTCAACATCACTGATCATTAAAGAAATACAAATAAAAACCACAATGAGATACCATCTCATGCTAGTCAGAATGGCTATTACTAAAAAGTAAAAAGCAACAGATGTTGGCAGGGTTGTGTAGAGAAAAGAATGCTTTTACACTGTTGGTGGGAGTGTAAGTTAGTTTAACCACTGTGGAAGATAGTGCAGTGATTCCTCAAAGACCTAGAGGCAGAAATACCATTTTACCCAGCAATTTCATTACTGCGTATATACCAAAAGGAATAGAAATTATTATATTATAAAGATACATGCATGTGTATATTCATTGCAGCATTATTCACAATAGCAAAGTCATGGAATCAACCTAAATGTCCATCAATGATAGACTGGATAAAGAAAATGTGGCACACATAAACCATGGAATTACTATGTAGCCATAAAAATGAATAAGATCATGTCTTTTTGCAGGGGCACATACAGAGTTGGAAGTCATTATCCTCAGCAAACTAATGCAGGAACAGAAAACCAAACACCTCATGTTCTCACTTATAAGTGGGAGCTGAACGATGAGAACACAAGGACACACGGGGGGAACAACACACACTGGGACCTGTTGGAGGTAGGGGTTGGGGGAGGAAGAGCATCAGGAAGAATAGCTAATGGATGCTGGGCTTAATACCTAGGTGATGGGATGATCTGCACAGCAAACCACCATGGCACATGTCTACCTATATAATGAACCTGCACATCTGGCACATGTACCCCTGAACTTAAACTAAAAGTTGAAAAAAAATGTGGTATCTAACTTTGAAATTTCAGAATTTTTTTAAAGGTTCTTTAAAAAGATTTGAATGTTCTATTATGTTCCACTGAAATAAAAGAATTAGGTTTTTTAGATCAGTTTCTAAATCAACTGGAAATAACCAGATCTGTTTTCACACATCTGTAAACCAATAAACAAACAAATTCAGAACAATGAAATAACCAGGTTATTTAACATATGCAGGTTTGTCCACACGGTCTGGATTCTGTTTTTCTGCAGAACTGTTTTCTCCTTGATCATCTAGTGATTTCTGGTATAGTGGATTCTTTTTTTCTTACTAACAGATGTGGTATTAATGAACTCAGGAATAACTTGGATTATTTGGATTAAAGCTTATTTATCTCCTTCTCTAATTATATTTTGAGAAGGTGGCATGGGGTCACTAAATGTGTTTTTCCTAATAGTACATTATCTCTCTCCTCCAGAATATCTCCTCAGTGTGACTTTTTTGGGGGGGGGTTGGAGGTGGTGCTGAGGAGGTAGCACTTAGAGGGAAAAGCTCTACCAAGTGGTTACTTACTCCCTTATTTTCAGTGTGTGGGCTACATGCCTCCCTCTGCTCATCCTGCCAAATTCTGCGCAGAGCTCTTTGATCTCTTCTTGCTGCCTTATATGGGTGTGGGAAGGATGAATTAATTAACACATAAAGAGCTTTGAAGATGAAAGTACTTTGTTAGTGCCACCACATTTCTAGGCTTCTCCCTGTCTCTAGATTTTACTGTCATGGTCCTCCCTACCTTCCACCCCCAGGCAGAGACTCTGTTTGAACTTGTAGGGATAGTTCACTGGACTTCTAAAGCAACAGGCCTAGGTTTTGCAGTGAAGAATGAAACAGATCCAGTGGAAGTAAGTCATTTTCCTGGACTTGCCAAAATATAGCCAGCCCATTTGAGGTTAAACTTCTTACTTAACTTTAGATATATTTTTGAGGAGAGGAGCATTGCAGATGTGTAATAGATTTACACTCCAAACTTTTGTATAACCCAGAAGGACTTTTCCATCATAAGAAAGTGTTGAAGTCAGTCATTTTCAGTAACAACTACTCACTGTCTCCACCCTGGCTGACCAGAACCCTGGCCTCAGTCACTGTCTCCTGAGATTGGCAATTCTCACTGTGAATCTAGCCACACTTTTCTGTCTCACTGGAATCTCACATCTTTATAATATCTCTGCTTACTTCTTATTTAAACCACATAGAGAAAATTACTGTGTCAACATTTTTCCAATTTGAATGCCTGTTCTTATACCATCACTCTACCCAGACAGTGGATTGATCACTGATGGGCTCTGGAATGTCCATTTGGTTGACACAAAGATGTGGCCATAGACTCCACCGAGGATTCTCAGGTGAGCATGGCTCTTCTATGACAGCACCATGAAGTCTCCCTCCTTCCCCCTCATGCAAGTAAGCACTCAGACCAGTCTCAAGGCCTTAGTGATCTATTACTGTCCTGATCTGTCACTGCTCTTTTGGATTGACCTGAAATGGCTTCTTTAAGTGAAAGGATAGGGTATCTTTTGTGAAAATTGCAAAGATAGGTAGAATCCAAACTAAATAAAGGCTGTATTTCTTCATTTTCAGAGACAGTGGTGATGATTTGTAAATAGATGGTTTAGCTAAATAAAGTATTGCTTTAGTGCATTCTACCTTTATGAAAATGACTCCTTAGTTTGGCATTGCTAAGTGAGTGCTCAAATTTGAGATTTTTTTGCCTGTTTTATTTGCTCTGAAATTTTGTTCAGAAAGAAACAATTGATTTTTTACATCTTTACATCATTCCTTATATTTCCTTCTGTTTTCTTTCTTGATTTAGAGTAACTTCATAGAATAATTATTATGATCATTAGTATTTACAGAGCACCTGTAACATGCCAGGCATATACTAGATGCTTTTCTTCCAGTATTTTATTTAATTCTCATTACTGTTATCTGAAGCACATTTGACTAGTTCCATTTTGTAGGTGGGAAAAATGAAGGCTTAGAGAATTGCTAACTTACCCAAGGTCATGGAGTTTGTAAGTGGCAAAACTGAAATCTAAACCCAGGCTAGAGTAAATCCAGCGTGCATGCCTAGAGTCCATGTTCCAGCTAATATATTTACCCTCTCAAATACTATGTTTACTGTAGCAGTAGAAAATGTATTCTCCTCTGATGCATAAAATGCAGGAAGGACTTTAAAATCCACTCCAAAGAGTCATCTAGCATAGTGGAAATTCTTCAAGATTTTTCTAGCTGATTTTCTAGTCTGTTTGGATTACACTGAGTACTGGCTAGGGTGATACTGAAGAAGCTTCTTAACCCCATTTGAGGTTCAATATCTCCATTTCTAAAATGGGGGTAATAACCAGCACATGGGAATTTTGCTATGTGATTTATACATGCAATGGAATGGTTAATGGTGAATTGCTATGTCAATGTGGTTAGCAAGCAACTGTGTTATTCTTGATGAGAGATTATGAAACTCTGAACTAAAGACACCTGAAAGGAGGCAACATATATGAGAGAAACTCCTTGGAAAAGGGACCTGAATGTAAGAGAGGACTTCAACAGGAAGCATCACTGGGAGGCAATTTAACTGAGGCAAGAATCACAGGACAAGGGACAGGGGAGGGGGTGAAGACTTCAGTTTGGAACATTTGGGTCTGAGGTGATGGGGGAGAATTTCTGTGTAGATATGTTTACTAGGACTTTGCCAAAGAATGCACTTCTCCTCAAATTCTTGCTCCATTCAACTCTTGGTGAAACTCAACCCAAAACACCAAGTAACCCAATCAATACCTCCACCTTGCTCTTGAGTTGATAAGACATGCTCAAGATTTCGCTTGATATTGGTCTGAGCAGTGTTCATTCACTGGCACCAGCATTAAATCATTCCATAGCTAAGAAGTTTAGTCAAAAGGAGATAAGATAGTGTTAAAGTTGTAGGTTTAGGTGCCAAAAGTAGAAAGCAGATATTTTGAGATAGCCAAGTGGATGAGATTGTTAAGGGGGAGAATACGAAGTCAGAAGCAAATTCTAGAGTCTTGTGAAAGCCTACATTTAAAGAACAGGGATTTAAAGGAAATCCAGAGAAGAGAAAAGGAAAAGAAAAACTAGGGAATGAATTTCAGAACAAAGAAGGGAGAAGAGATTTCAAGTAAAGGTTGACATCAGCGCTGGGTTCTATAGGGATGACAAGGATCAAGGAACTGTGGATTGCAATTATGAGATTGTTGAAAACTTCGTAGAAAAGAATTTCTAAAGAATAGTGCGGGCTGAAGCCACATGTCACAGGGCTGTGATCTGATTTAGTGTTGAAATGCTGAAGCCAGGGAATGAGCTCTACTCAGTCCAATCTCAGGTAAAATCTTGGGCGTATATTACCCACTCAGGAGCAGGAGGGGCTGCTTAGTTGGGTTACTTGGTGTCTTGGGTTGAGTCCCACCAAAAGCTGACTCCAGTCAAGGATTTGATGAGGAGCAGTTTATTTGGAAAGTGATGCCAGGAAGAACCAAGGAGGAACAGGGACTTGAGAAGGAAAAAAGAGAAGGGAAAAAAAAAATACAGGATGTTAATCATTAAGTTGATATGGGCAATTGGGACTAGTATCTGCTGGGGACATCTTGGAGACAATGTAAAATGTGCCTTGGACATGAGCTCTTTGAGCAGTAAGGTAACTGAAAGTCTTTGTTCTCTAATTCTTACTTGTATTGACTGAAAGTTGTTCTGAGTGTCAACCCCTGGCCCCTCTGAAAACTAGCCTGTGTCTGCAGAGTGAGGAAAAAAAAATAAAGCAAACCTGAGATAGGATCACACATGCATGCAGTACAAAACTGTTAGTGTTTGTGGTGAGTGCAAGGGAAGTGGCCAGGGTCTGCTATAATTAGAGATGGAAACAAGCAAGGTGGAGACTAAGAAAAGGAAAGGAGTGAGAGATTAACATTTACTGAGTGCGCAATACGCGCGGGACACTGCATACATTAGCATGTGTGTGTATTTCAGTGTCATGTCATCCTCACAATTTTCATTTGAAGAAACTGAAATTCAGAGAGATTAAGTAACTTTGCAGTGAGCAACAGAGACCCAGTTCTTTCTTAGATCATCTAAAGATCAAGCTACTCCACCATTCAGCAAGTAAATGTGGGGTGTTAATGTGGGCATAGTTGAAGTAGTGGCCTGTGGTGTGTTTGGACAGATCATCTCATTGGAATGGTGCTCTTTGTTTCTGAATTTGTGCTTTCATTCCTTCCCTCATTTGGAAGGAGTAATTAATAGTTTGGTTTTAAAAAGATCCCCTATGGGTTTACGGGCTGCACATGAAAATCAAAATAACTAAAAGAATAATGAAATTGTGTTAACAAAGGATGTTATTATCTCTTCTAATTATTTATGTTGTTAGAAAGTTGAACATAAGATTTGCTGTGATGATCCTGGAATGCCAAAGATAGAAATTACTTGTCTATGTGCTCATCCTGTCCCACTTTGGTGTCCGTCTCTCCCCTTTTCTTATATTCTCCCTGGAGCTGCATTCTTCTTGTCTCCTACCTGGGCTCCAGATTTCTTTCCCACCCTGCCCATCTGCCTTAGGGATCTGACTGATAACCCTCTGATTCACTTTGTCCTTCATGGTTGAAACCTCCGGTTTCTCTTCCCACTCATCTTTTCACTCCTTTTGGTTAAAAATCTCCTTCTTTATCTCCTCAATTAATCATGCAATGCAGGCAGTTGTGTTGTTTCTGGCTTTCTTCTGCTTCCCTTGGTACCTCTCTCTTGGGTCCTAACCTTCAGACTCTTGGCAACAACCCCAGCTAATCTGATAAAGATCATTCTGGTGAATGCTCTCTTCAGGGAAGACCAGAGCAGCAGGGGGCCCTCCAAGCAAGCCCCTCCTTCCTAGGCAGAGTCTGTCTATGAGTTGTGTTTTTTGTTCATGATTTTCCAGCTTTTGTTTCATGTTTTAAAAATGTAAGATATAAACATGACAGCAAAGAAGCTTCTGAAAAAAAGAATAGAAATAAGCACACTAATGCATTGCACCACCCTGACAATAGCTGCTTACTTTCTGCTTATTGCTTGCAGGTCCTCATTCTAGTGTGTAGTTACGATTTCTGCATTTTAAAGTTAATATTATTTCAAGGTCACTTAACATCTATTTCTAAACAAACATCATAATTATCTATTTTAATGACCCATTAATATTTCACTGTGTTGGTGGCATCAGGTTTAACAATTCTCTTCATGAAAATAGGTTTTTAATTCTCCAGGATAAATGCCCAAGGGTGCAATTGTTGGGCTGCATGATAAATCTATTTTTAGTTCTAAAGGAAACTGGCAAACTATTTTCCAGAGGGGTTGTACTGTTTCACATTCCCACTGGCAATGCATGAGGGATCCAGTTGTGTCAGAGGTGTCTGAACCAGAGTGATTCCATTTTGAAGAGTGGTTGAGTACAATAAGGCTAAGTCTTACTGGGCTGCATTCCCAGGAGGTTAGGCATTCTAAGTTGCAGGATGAGATCTGAGGTCAGCACAAGATACAGGTCACAAAGACCTTGCTGATTAAAAAAAAAAAAAAAAAAAAAAAAAGCATGCATGAAGAAGCCAGTCAGAACCCAGCAAGACCAAGATGGTGACAAAAGCGACCTCTGGGGGTCCTCACTGCTCATTATACAGTAATCATAAAGCATTAGCATGCTGAAAAACACTCTCGCCAGCACCACGACAATTTATAGATGCCATGGGAATGTCAGGAAGTTACCCTATATGGTCTAAAAAGGGGAGGAACCCTCAGGTTCAGGAATTGCCCACTCTTTTCCCTGAAAACTCATAGATAATCCACCACTTGTTTAGCATATAATTGAGAAATAACTATAGGTATCCTTGGCTGAACACTCAGTGTCGCTGCTCTGCCTATGGAGTAGCCATTCTTTGTTCCTCTGCTTTCTTAATAAACTTGCTTTCACTTTACTCTATGGCTTTGCCTCAAATTCTTTCTTGTGTGAAATCCAAGAACCCTCTTGGGGTCTGGACTGAGACCTCTTTCTGGTAACAATTTCTCTATATTCTCATCAGCATTTGGTATTTGTACTAGTTGCTATTTTTTATTTTTATTCATTCTAATGGGCTTGTCCGTAACAGTCTCAGATGAAGTTTGTTGTTCATCCAAATTATTAATAGTGCTTCTTCCACTCTTAAAGTTGCCAGTTTCCTCAATACAGTATATGGTCATCACACTAGAGCACATTATATACGTGGCCACCTACTTTGCCTATACCCGCTACAGTTACATGTCTTTGTGGTTTTAATGTGCATTTCCCTGATGGCTAATGATGTTGGACATATTTTCAGGTGCTTACTTGTCATCTGTGTATCCTCTTCAGTGAACTGTTTTTTTGCCCACTTTTAAAATTGGATTATTGTTTTTTAATGTTGAGTTTTGAGAGTTTTTACAATATAATTTGTTTGTGTGATATGTAATTTGCATATATTTCTTCCATTCTGTAATGTGTCATTTCACTATCTTAAACATACTCTTTCGCAGAGCAAAAATTTACCCTTTTTTCTCTTTTATTGGTCATGATTTTGATGTCAAATCTAAGAACTCCTTTTCTAGTTCTAAATCTGGAAGATGTTCTCCTGTTTTTTTTTTCTAAAAGTTTTATAATTTATATTATACATCTTAGCCTATGATCTATTTGGAGTTAATTTTTGTACATGGTATAAGGTTTAGGTAAAGATTCATGTAGCTTTTAAAAAATTTAGTGGAATCTCACTTAGAATAGGAGTAGGATTAATAAAGTAGAGGTATATGGGATTTTTTAAACATGGATTTTATTTCTAATTTAAGGGAGGACTATGATATTGGGAATCTCAAGTACTGGGAAATTCAAACTCAGTATGAGGAAAGAGGACAACCTCAGCTCCATAGTAAGTGAGATATTTACAGGGCAGATGGGAGTCCTGTATTACCCCATAGAGAGTGCAGACAACACATCCTGGATTGGCCTTGCACAATCCCAGATCACAATTGTTCCACTGAAATTATTCATAGTGCCCCTTTGTCTTTCCCCTGTCAAAGGGTCCTGATTTCTTCAGTACATAATATGGTCACCCACTGGATCACATTATGTAAGAGGCCACCTTCTTTACCTATGCCTGTCTGCTTTTTCCATGTCCCTATCCTAAAAGAAATACCACAGACCCCCAAATTTTATGAAATTATCTAAGAGATTAATTTGGTGCTTTAATTTCAGAAAAGTATAGAAATGTCTTGCTGGAAGGGATCTCAGGGATGCTTCAGACTAGCTAACATGTATCTAGCCCTTACTATGCATCAGGCGCTGTTCTAAGAATTTTATGTGCAATGGTCAATTCTCACTGAAACCCTGAAAGGAAGTTTTATCATTTACATTTCACAGACAAAGCTACTAGGGGAATACAGAGGCTAAGCGACATGCTAAGGTTTTGTGGCTGGGGATTAGAAAGTCATGAATCAATCCAGGCAAAGTGGCTCCAAGGACTATGCTTAACCACTGTCCAGTCACCCCATCTCCATGGTGTCCTGTAAATGTGCAAAGAGAAGCCAGCAAGGTCAATAAATTTAAAGTTCTGTGGTAGGACCCACCCCTAGTTCCTATATTGTAACAGTGATATCTGGCGTAAAATGGACTATGGAATAATAAAACCCAAATATTTCTGTGTGTGGAAATCTGAGGTCTGATAAAGGCTTGGGTTATATAGTCCCAGGTACACATTAAAAGGCCATGGACAAATCACTTAATGGACTTCAATTGCCTCATTAAAGAGAGAGAATGAAAATACCTAACTGATATAAAGTGTGAGTATCCAGGAAGGTGATGAATTTGGTGTTGTCTGAGTTACATACCAGAAAAATCACTGAAACACAATTAACATAGTGAATGGTACTAAAAGTATTAAAATAGTGTGGTGTTCTGGGCTATGGCTGGCTGGTTGACTATGTTTACAGCTTGGTTTGAAAAGTCACAGTTCAATCTTTTGTATGTTTTTGTCGGCTCAGAAATGAAGGCAAGAGGACCTTCCCTCTTATATTTCTCCTTCCATAGGTAAAGATATAATTGGCCCAGCCATGAAAGTCAACAGAACCCGAAATGTCAGTTGATAGCCAGGTCTCAACTTTATTCTGAACCAACTTTGCCTGTAGTTTTTATCATATCCATAAATGGAATAGACATTTAGGGCTCATTGGTAAGTCTCTTGTTTATACCTATAACTAGAGGCTGCATAAGGAGACACCTGGTTCCGACAGTATACATGAAATTTCTGCAGAGTATATGGGAAGCTGAATGAATGGACTAGGTTACATACACCACTAAGCTCAGAGTGATTTTTGCCAGAAAAACATAAATTTCCTTCTATATAGACAGCAGCAGAGTGTTTCAAGTTATATAGCTAGTTCTCTGGAAGGGTTTGAAAATAAACAACAGGGGATTCAGTTAAAGGTAAAAAAGATTTAACCATCCTTTTAAATCCAGCTCAAAATTAAGAGCAGAGAAAGGTGGAAAATGGAAAGAAACATACAAAGATCATATATATTTTGATTATATTGATATTGAGGAAAGTGCAAATTTGGGATATGGAGAAGCATTATGAGTAAGCAGGGGGTCATGTGATCTGGAGCCAAAGTGCCCAGGATGGTAGAGTAGGAGGAGTTAATGGGTGTGAGGCCATCGAGGCCTCAGTGAAATCATCTGGTGTTCTGGGCTGGTGTGTGTTCCATTAGGGGCCTGTAATGACTGCTATAAAGCTCAGTCATACTGATCAGTTGTTCTCAATGTTGGCTGTACACTGTCATCACCTGGGAGCTTCAGAATTACTGTTGCCTGAGCTTTTCTCCTTGCAGGGCATTTTAGACGTTAGGATCTCCCTAGCATCTCTTGAAAGTAACCCCTTGGTTGGGTTCCTCGCAGTGGATTTCTGTGAGTGCCACATAGCCTCTGTTTTAAGGCAGAATAGCCCAAGTATACCTTTCAAACCTTTCAAACTGGAAGATGCGTTGAACCTTTTTTCCAGCAGCTATGGGAGGCAATTGACTCTGTTTCTTTGCAGTGGCTTACTAATTTTCAATTGGTTGCAAACATGCTTTCGCATTTGGTAAAGCTCAAATCATCAGTTTCACAGGATGTGGAGAAACTTAATTTTATTATTTAGATTGTCCTTTTGTACTCAATAACTGATTCTATAGAAAATTGTCTTAATTTTCCAAAAACAAATTTGAGAGTTTGAGTCAGTTTGTATATTTGTACATACATATTCTTCTCTTTATTTAGAACTTACTATTTCTTATCAAACGAAGTTACTTTCAGTCCTTTAGTCACGGAAGAGTCTCGGTATTCAAGTTCTAAAGTGTCTTTCAAGTGAAGAGTGCTTTAGAAGAGAGCTATGGCTTTCATTCGTGTTATGGGGTGCCTAGCACTTTGCAATACTTAATACAAATGGAACTATAATAGCTGTTTTGTACTCATTATGCAATAAAGGCGCAGCTTATCACTGAACACACCATGCAGTTAATGCTTCATAATTCTAGTTTCAGTATCTAACAGCTACCAGCCAGAATGTGACCCGACCTGACCTTTTTTGTTGATGTAAAGTGATACAAACTGATGAGTCCACACAGAAGGCCCTTTTGGTAACAGCTGTTGGCTATTGTCTAGTACCCTGGGACAAAGAAAACAGGCTTTTCCTGAAGCCAGAGAGAACTGGAGGAGCACAGGAACTTGGGACGAGATGGCATCTATGGAGATTATGGGATTCTTTCCCTGGAAGCCCCTTGGCTTTGAATGTGCCCCCGTCTGCTCAGGCCTAGGTGACTTTGGGATATCCCAGCCTCTGGACTTTCCTCACTCCTTTCTGAGGTCGCAGAGTGACTTAACATCTACTTAGAGATTCTATTTTTTTCCCAGGGCTCCAGCCTCATGGGGGTCCAGGTAACCATTAAAACTGTGCTTTACTGATTATTATGTCAAAAACATTCAAAAAAGCTTTGGAAATCACTTTCCCATCACCAACACTATTGATTTTCCACTATTGATAGATTTTTTTTTTAAAGGACATTTGCATGTAAATTGAGGAGGTAGGCAGACCATTATTTACATTTATATTAGCAGGGTGCTTATTGCCATTAATTATTTATTGTTTTTGGTTCGCCTGAAAGGTGGGTTCTCTGGTCTCCATTTCCAACTGGTACAGGTTTCTAAGGAGAGCATGTTGCCAAATCCAAGTCAGGTTGGGCTTCAGTGACTCATCTAAGCATGGGGGCAGGGCCTTCTCACACAGGCCAGGAAATCAGCTCCTTACTGAATGAATTTCTACGTAGGTAGTCTTTTGGGAAAATACTCACCAGCATTTTGAGATTTCATTCAGTGTTATTATGGAAACTTTTTGGTTCATTTGTTGCTAGCTTGTTTGGTTAACTTTTACTATGGAAATTTTCAAGCATTCACAGAAGCAGAGAGAACAGTATGGTGAGAACAGGCACTCACGTCCACTTTCAGCAATGAGCAACGTTTTGCCAATTTCATCCATTCTACCAACCACTGGTTTTCTTTTGGATTTTTGTTTGCTGAAATATTTTAAAGAAAATCATAGATAGCAGGGACATATTGCCTATAAATGCTTCAGAGAACAGATAAGGACCTTAAAAAAACAGAATCATAACACCATTATCACTCCTAATGAAATTAACACAATTATTTAGTCTAATTTAATTTAATGGCCTCTCATCCTATTCATGATTTTAAAATGTCTACTTTTATTTAGTTTCTTTGAATCAGTATCCAATATTTGTGCCTGTTTTATTTCAAGCCCTTCAGTCTGGTAATAATGACTGAGGAGCAGTTATGGGCCAGGAGCAGAGGCAACACAGATGGATAGAATCTAGTCCCTGAACTGGATGTGTTCACAGTCTTGCAGAGAAGACAGACATAACAAAAAGTACTTTAATGTGTATGATGCAATGAAGGCGATCACCAAGTTGTACATCTCAGGCAGCTGGCACACAGGTAGAGGGTCGTGGAGGAAGCTGCAGGGGTGACCACAGGACATTTCAAGTTCCAGTAGCTAACACTTATGAGCAATTGTTATGTGCCAGTGTATTAATCCATTTTCACGTTGTTAATAAAGACATATCAGACACTGGGTAATTTATAAAGCAAAAGAGTTTTAATGGATTCACACAGTTTCATGTGTCTGGGAAGGCCTCACAATTATGGTGGAAGGCAAAAGGCACATCTTACATGGCGGCTGGCAAGAGAGAGTAAAAACCAAGTGAAAGGAGTTTCCCCTTATAAAACCATCAGATCTTGTGAGACTTATGAAAACAGTATTGAGGAAGCTGCCCCATGATTCAATTATCTCGCACCAGGTCCCTACCACAACACATGGGAATTATATGAACTACAATTCAAGATGAGATTTGAGTGGTGACACAGCCATGTCATATCAACCAGGGACTGTTTCAAGTATGTCTTAACACATTAAGTCCACTCAACAATTGCACAAAGTAGACATGACTATTATACCTAGCCTACAGATTGAAGTACAGATTGGTTACATAATATAATGATTGAAAGGCAAGTAGGAGTTTGACAGGTAGCAAACTGGAGCAGGATATTTGGCGGCGGAAATTCCATAAGGAAAGAACACAATGTGGAGGTTCACAGTGTCTGATGTGTGTCCCAGCCAGAGATGGGGGTGGGGGCAGGGCCATGAGGGGAGGGGATACTAGGAAGATGGGCTGATTGGCAGGTAGGAATGCTTTATAAAGGAGGCAAAGGAGTCTGGGCTCTTTTCTTTTAGGAAATGGGGTATCACTGAAACTTTTAAAAAAGACAGTGATAAAATTGCATTTGTATTTTGGAAATAAAAATCTGCTGGCCCAGTGAAAAATAAGGTGGGGTAGGGATTGCCCGAGAAATCTCTGGGAAAGAGACTAGCAGTGGATAAGCCAGGGAAGAAACAAGATCTATTCTACACTGATTTTTTTCCTAAGGGTTCTTAGGACATTCTTTTATTACTGTAAAAAGTAATACACATTCTTGTAGAAAATTTGGAAAAGACATATAAAAGAAAAAAAATGTCCTCCCAGAAGATGCATTTGCTAAGATTTTGGTATCTTTCCTTTCAGTTTTACACACACGTGCACAAACACACACACACACACACACACACACACTCTCTCTCTCTCTTTCTCACACACACATTTTCTTTTTCTAAAGTTTGAATCCTTATTATATATTGTTTTGAATCCTGCCTCTTTCACTTAATATAATGCCTTAATATTTTCAGTGTCATTAGATATTCAAAAACATGACTTTGAATGAACATATTATTCCATTATCTGGTTAAAGTGATTACATCACCATCTATTAATTATTCTCCTATTTTTGGACACTCAGTTTCCTTTTTCTTTGCATTTCAGAGAGTAAACTTTGCTTACATTTATACAAAACTTCTATACCTATGTCAGAATCAAAATTCTTGATTACCAAGGGCTTTAACTAATGCAATTACTGAAGTTTTCCACTGAAACCATCCTCTCATGCCCAATTGCAACAAGCTGGTAGCCACAAAGAGAGGAGACATTGAACTTCAAGAAGCTGATGTGCAGTCTGGACTTGCAGCTTCAACCTCCATCCACCATAGTGCATTTTGGATAACAGCTCACTAAGTATATAGGTTGACTTGGCTTTGACCTGGGTTTGTAAGTCAGGTTAACACTTACGCTGTTACTGCCGCCATCAGGAAAACTTTCTTTTTCCTTCTGGATACTGTTCATTTGACTCAATAGCCACCATTTAAAACTATCAATAGCCATTTCCATAACACAAATCTCTGATACTGAGAGCCTAAAAAGAAGCGGAAGTTTTCTCAGCTGCTGAAAGTAGATGCTATTAAGTGGGAAACATTCTAAATACTCAAACGTTCACTTGGATGCCTCTGAGGACCTCATTATAGTAAGTTCACCTATTGTCCCCATTTTTTACCATACCTCTATATCAATCATTTGAATTCTTTCAAAGAATGCCACAGTTAGGTTACTTGGGAAGCCAGATATAAAAGGCAATTTGTCCATGTTTATGTGTAATCTTATCAGACCATATATAACGGAAGGATAGGAATTAGAGGTAATGGATCAAATCAATTATTTACTTCCCCCCCAAAGTAATACGATAAGCCAGAAACATGGTGTGAAAATACAGGGAATTTAGTTGTTGGTGCTTCTGATTAAAAACGGAGAAGAAAAAAAGAAAACAATACAACAGAGAAGTGCGTGTGTTACCAACAAAATGTATTTTCAGTAGCTGATTTTGAGGTGCCCAAATTTTGCTGTTTAGATTCAATGGATTTTTAGTACTGAAAGTCAGAGGTAGGCAGGTGTGGTGTTTCACACCTGTCATCCTGGCACTTTGGGTGGCTGAGGCAAGAGAATTGCTTGAGGCCAGGGATTCGAGACCAGCCCGGGCAACATCGTGAAACCCCATCTCTACAAAAATTTTTTAAAAATTAGCCAGGCATGGTAGCATGCCTATACTCCAGCCTGGATGACAGAGAAAGGACCTGTCTAGAAGCAAACAAAACAAAAAGTTAGTGGTTTATTAATTTGTCTACTTCAAGAAGCAACCATCATGTATCACTTGAAGGCTGGCCACACCTGAACAAGGTATGTGTACCACAAGAATCCATGGCTACCAGCATCCGGACAGGCCCCTGTGAGATAGAAGGTAGGCAACTCTGCTCAAAGGAGAGTACCACGATCCTTGGAAACTCATCTCAACAGAGCCAGACACGGGTGTTTCTGTGAAGGATGTTTGGAAAAAGCCACATTTCCTCACCTCCCACAGGAGAATTAAAAGGACTTTTCTTGAAGAGTTGGACAGGATTTTGTTGAGGACAGTGAGCTGACACTGAAGATTTCAAGTTCCTGTTTAGATTTTAAGAAGCATCATCATTCTCAGGTGTCTACCTTGGAATTCTTTTTCAGACATCTCTGCAGTGATAGGTCATGGGTACATGGTAGGCATTTATGAATTGTCTGTTTTTACTGCAAATTTAGTAAAAAATTCTTTACAATGTGTTAAGAAATTATATATATGAAGGTATGAAAAATAGAATATTGAAAAAACAAAACAAATCCCTGAAAAAATTCCCATAATTCTGTTATGCAAAGAAAGCCTTTATTAATTTCTATTTGTCTTTTTCAGGCTTTGTTGTTTTTATATATAGGTACAATATAGTACTTAAGACTATAATCTCTTTAAAATCAGGTGAATCTCAACTTGAGTACCTGTTCTCCTACCTAGCTTCTATGTGAACATAGATAAATAACTTAGCCTTGCTGAGTCTCTGTTCTTATATGAAATGGAGATAAAAACATCTATATTATATGGTAATTATAAGAATTAAATGAGCTTACACGTGAAAATTGTTATTATGTTTAGCAGGGTGGCTAATTAACACTGTGACTTTTTATTAGAGCTGTGATTTTTGCATTCAACCTTATAACCTATTTTCTAGATTAGCATACACTTAACATAATTATTTTTGCCAAGTGCATAATATTCTATCACATATTTTACTAAGTTGTTATAATTTAGCATATTTTGTTTCTTTAGAAACCTATACTGTTTAAAAAATTCTTCACTCTAGAAAATATTATTAAAAGTACAGAATAGCAATAGAGATAAAAGAAAAATGATATAAAAATAGAGAAAAAATCCACTAATATGCACAATCTAAAATATGCCAAGTTTTTTCAGTTTATTAAATTCCTTTCACTTATTAAATTTTTATCCATGGAAAATTATTGCAAATTGAAAGAATGGCAAGCTGGTTGTGAAGATCTTGTCACATGGCTGAGGGAACACTTGCCAGCAATCAATGCAAAAGCAAATACACACTTTCAGAGTGCTTTAGTTAGAAGCAGTCAAAACTAACACATCAAATCGCTGGGAAGTAATTAAGTGGAAAACAGCGTTATAGATGGGTCAGAAAATAGACGATTCAAGGTTGGAGTGATTAGAGATTCTGTGGACATAATATCTAAGTTGAACTTTTAAAAGACAGAATCAGGATTTTCGAGAGGAGCAGAGGAGCTTTCCTGCTATGGACAAGTGTGGCGGAGGGTGAAAATAATATGAGAAAAGGAAGGGGGTGCACAATGAGTGTGTTTGTGTTTGTTTGTGTTTATGTGTATGTGTGTGTATATGTGTTACAATCAAAATACTGGCCTCATTAAAGTGGAAAGTACTTGTGGAGCTGTTTGAGGCAATTCTCTTATTGCTGTAAAGAAATATCTGCAACTGGGTGATGTATAAAGAAAAGAGGCTTAATTGGCTCACGATTCTGCAGGCTAGACAGAAAGCATGATGCTGGCACCGGCCTGAGGCTTCTGGGGAGGCCTCAGGAAACTCACAATCACGACGGAAGGTGAAGGGGGCGTGAGCATGTCATATGGCCAGAGCAGGAGCAGGAGAGGGAGAGAGGGGAGGTGCCACACACTTTTAAACAACCAGATCTTGTGAAAACTCACTCACTCTCATGAGAACAGTACCAGAGGGATGGTGCTAAACCATTCATGAGAAATCCACTCCCATGATCTAATCACCTTCCAGCAGGCTCCACTTCCAACACTGAGGAGTACATTGCAACATGAGATTTATGAGATTTGATGGGGACACAGATCCAGACCATATTAGGAGCAGAAGGAAATATATATATAGCTTGAAAAAAGAGATTTGAGTGTGAAGAAGGGAAATTGGTTAAATAGGATTGTAAATTTTTAAGTGAGCACGTGCTAAGAGAAACCATTGGTGAGAATCACTATATAAACTTATGTTCTCCCTGTAGTGAGGAAAACTGTAATATGAGGGATTACATCAGAGAATCAATCCTGAACAGCACACTGCTGAGACTTCTTTAATGGAAACATATGGCCACTGACTTCCATAAACCTTGGGCTTAAAGCTCTTCCTCTATTGTTGCCCTCAATGACCAGTATGCTCTGGAAGAGACAGGTCCTCCACATCCCATCCCATGTCACTCACTTCTGAATCCCATGCTGTGCAAATGCATTTCATTTGGAGAACCTGCATCACAAGGAAGAATTTAGGTCTTTAGCCATAAAGAAGTCAGGGATTCCAAATTTTCTGAACTAAATGTGTAGGAAATTACCAAAATATAGAAAGGTGGTTCAAAAATGTTTTGTACCTGCTAAAGTAACAAATGTCTGCTCCCAGGTTTTATGAGGGAGGAGGGTTTTGGTTAACCATAAGCATCTTTTTTACTTTCTTACACGAGAGAATCCAATAATGTCACCTCTTGAGTTTACAGTGGAGAAAAAAGTTCTTACTGGCTTTCTGGTTCTATGAACTATCTGAACTCTTGACTATGTGACAACCAAGGTAATGGAGCTTTGTATATATTGAAGGACCCCAAATAAAGGAGCTCATGCCATTGTGATTTAAGAGACATGTAATGAGTACCTGCATAGGTAGCAGAACCTAGGGGAGGGATTGAGATTCCTTTAACCTTCCCAATTTCATACTCTTTTCATGGTCCTGTTGCCAGTCAACTTTTGACCTCCACATTAACAAACAGCTCCTGCATCTCAGTGACTTTCATTCATACCGGTTGATTTGTTACTCACCACTATGGGATACATGCTGAAGGATGGTATGAGGCTAAAAGCAAGGAATTATGGCCTAAGATGGAAAGATTTTAGTTTATTTTTTTATTTTTTTTTTTAGCATCGACACCATGCTACTGCTACATGTCATTCTTGCAGTCATCTGAACTCTTGATTCCCACTGTCCATGCTTTCCTGCCTCTCTTCCGTCCTTTGGTATTCGTCCCGGTTTGGACCACATGGCAAGTATAACCCAGTGGTTTCACACCTAGAACCTTTATAGAGAGAAGTTGTCTCACTGCTTGTGTGATTTCCTCAAAAAATTCTTTTCTAATAAAATTTTAGTTTTAATTGACAAATAATAATTGTATATATTTATGGGGTAAAATGTGATGTTTTGATATATGTTTACATTGTGGGATGATTACAATCAAGCTAATTAACACATCAATCACCTCACATACTTATTTTTTTGTGTGTGGTGAAAATGTTTAAAGCCTCTTTTAGCAATTTTGAAATATACAATACATTATTATTAACTGGAGTTAGCTCAAAGAAATTCTTTAGGTTCCTTCTACCCCATCTGTTATGCTCCAAATTGTGCCCCCTCCAAAGTTATATGTTGAAGCCCTAACCCCTAGTGCAACTGTATTTGGAGAAGGCGTAATTACCTTTAAAGAGGTAAAGTGAAATTAGGTCACAAAGGTGGAGTCCTAGTTCAATAGGACTGGTGTCCTTATAAGAAGAGGAAGAGACACCAGGGTTTTTTCCTTTCTAACACAGAACTTTGTTATCCTCCCTCTTTGTTATTCACTTATTTTTAAAACAAATATCGGGAACCAGCAGAGGGGAGCTCATGTCATCTGGGAGTCTGGGGCCAGGGGAGCACATTATTCTGTTTCTGATTTTCCCCCTTTCTCCTTATGTTCTAAACCTTATAAATTCTTAAAATCTCCACATTTCTTCAGTTTCCTTCTTCATGGGAGCAGCGGCAACACTCTCTTATGTGTGCTCTGAGTTCAGGGGTGGGAGATGGGATTCAGATGAGGCTGTTTATGAGAATCTACTGTTTATAAGTTCAGGGTTTATAAGTTATCTTTTTCTGTATATGTATGGTGACTTGAAACATTTAAACTAAAATTCTACCTAGAGCATACAATGCTTTGAATTATATCAATTTTTGTGGGCACATGAGAGAATTCTTCTCTTATGCTTGGGAACAAGAAATAATTCTAGACTAACATCTAAATGCTCATCATTTTCTCTCCACATTAGAAAAATTTACACAGGTTAATACCCATATTCATGTCAAGTCTCTTTTTTTGTGTTATTTTTCTCTTTCTATAACCGAGGACATTTTCCTCTGCATTTCATAGCTTGTATAGCTAAAAAGTAATTCCTTTCAATTGATTCAACTAGAAGGCTGAAAGTCATAATTATATTACCACAGAGATCATTAAAAATACATACAACTGAATAACAACAATGAAAACACCCTTTGGCTGTATTTTTCTTTGTTCTTTATCCACAGAGGAAATAAATTCCAAGTACCTAATTTTGAAGGGTGAAGTTGGCTAGCCTTAGGGCTAAAACTTATGGTAGAGATTACATTTGCTAGAAAGCCAAGCAATTGACTGTGTACTTGTTGTAAATTAACATGCTCTTTGTATAAAGATAAATTCACCAATCTGTGCCTTTAGTATCATCCCCATACTGTGTTTGTGTGTGTGTGTATGTGTGCATGTATGTAGTGTCTTTGGTGCCAATAAAACCATAAGAAAAAATAAAAGTTTACAAATCTCACAAAAGGTAAATCTACAGGGAATTGTGGGTTCTGTATTAACGACTTTCCTAGATAAACATTGCTTCTTAGGTAGTTGTATTAGCATTAAAATAAGAGTCAATTTCTTCACCAAGGCATTTATTTTACTTTAATTTTCTGTGGTTTCAGTGTACCAGGATGCCTTTGGAAAAAAAAAAAGGTAGTTAAATTACAGAAGCTAATAAATTTCTGTTTAGTTTTTATTTAAATTCCTTCAAGACTTAATCCTTTAGATCCATTATGGATCTAAATCAGATACAATGTATATCAGATACAATGTTATTTTCTAAGAGGGTTTTTTTTCAGTGGAAATCTTTCACCTCTATTTGTCATAATTGCTTATGTTGTTTGATCTTTGTAATGGGCAAAATCCAAGTGAGGACACTCCCAATCGTCAAAACATCAAACATTCTTGATAAAAGTGGTAAAATAGGATTCGTGACTCATAAATTTTGGGGCAAATATGAGCTTTCAAAGTATGAATCCAGGGGCTGCTCCTTGTCAGAGGGCAGAACTATCGTTGGTGGGTGGGAGGAGGTGCACGGCAGAGATTTGAACACATGGGATCACTCACTTTTTGGATTATCATCAGATGCGCCCACATCCCTAGCTGATCGCTCTCTGTCCCGTTCCTTCAAGTCTGCATTGTGGATCAGCGTGAGCACTGCACACACCTGGGCACTGACTCAGCTTCTATGTTGGTGAAGGGGGAGCAACCCAGAGTTAGCATTTGGCTAGAAAAACAAAGTTTAAACGTTGTGTTCTTACGCAGTGTAGTCAGAGCAGAAATGTCATGTTATTTACAGTTTAGGTTCTACTTATCATGCAGAATCACTGGTTTATATAACAGGACTATGCACAGACTGAATTGTATCCATAACACAAATACCTATGTTGAAGCTTTAACCTCCAATGGGACTGTTTTTGGAGACGGGACCTTTAAAGTGGCAATTAAGTTTCAATGGGATCAAATGGTGGGGTCTTAATTCAATGGGGCTGGTGTTTAAAGAAGAAGAAAGTGAAGAAGAGAAAGATAGTGAAGAGTGAAGAGAAGAAAGCCTTTACACAAACAGAGAAAAGGCAGTGTGAGAACACAGCAAAATGTGCCATCTGCAAGCCAACGAGAGGGGCCTCAGGAGAAGCCAATCCTTGAACTTCTAACCTTCAGCATTATGAGAAATGAACTTCTGTTGTGTAAGCCACCCAGTCTGTGGTGTTTTATGGCAGCCCTAGCAGACCAATATGCTATTGAATTAATAATTCCAAAGAAATTGTGTATTCAAAAAGGAGTTCATTATATTCATTTCTACTATGAGCACTTAAAAGCCAATTTTTTAGACCGTAGGATGGTTACATTACACAGTAGCACACATTATTTTTTTAAATCTCAGCTCTTGTAAAAAACAAAAAACTGGTTATTTTATATGAAAGTGTAAATTTTGCTTGAATGTTCAACACAATAGGCATCAGCTTTGAGAAGAAAATTGATCATTCATTATGAGAAAGATAACAGCCTGTTCCTATCATATCTAAAACCTGAGTCATTAAAGTTGTTTAAAAGTTTCACAAAGACCTTATACTTTAACCACTTTGAAATTTGCATGGGTTAACATGTCCTTGGGGATGGGGAGATGAGGTAATATTTACTGTGACATTTTTGTGGGTAGTTCACCTTTTCTTGGGACCCCTCCGTTTATACGTGTTGGGAGATGATCATGGTGCTAAAAGACACTTAAGTCAATAAGAACATGGCTTACCTCTAGGATGGTTCATCAAGCAGTTGGGTTGATAATGAGAAGCGTTTTCAAAGACAGAATCTTAATATAGATCTTTTAGGCTCTTGTAAATTCACATCAGTAGAACTAATAAGCTTACCATCACAGGCTAGCATGTGTCTATTAAGTGAAACTAATTTTACTTAATCTTAATTAATTTTCAATTTCTATTTTGTCTCCTCTGTTCCTGCATTATTCTCTTAATTACAGCTTATGCTTAGTTTTGCTGATACTAGAAATCAAAGTTAAATGAGGAAAGGAAGCCAAGTTCAAATCTGTGTAGGTGGCAGGGTCATGAGGATCAAAGTCTTACTTGAATGTGGAGATGGAACTTCCTCTGAGAAGGTTGTGTGCATGTAAGTGCATGCGTGCACATGTGTGTGTTTGCCTTGTTTCAATTTTCACAGACAATAGCTCCCTTCCCCAGATATTTGAGGCTGTCAGGCCATTTTTCTATCTAAAAATATCTTATTGAAACAGCCAGAGTCATATTATTGTTTTACAGTATTTAGATGTTATATGAAATTACTAAAAGATAAGCTATAAACTGTGGCAACTATGTTTCTCAAACTGACCTGATTACTTTCATATATACACAAAATAGAAGAATCCTAGACTCTTTTCTGAAGGAAACTGTAGATTGCCGTAACAAATCACAAAATTGAACATTTTGTGTCAGTTGATACTTATCACTTAATCACATTTCTAAGTATTTGGTCTTGCTTCCTAAATTAATTTTTTATCCTATTATACTGTGTTAAACTTGTATTCTTATGTTAAAAATAAAAAAAAAAATCCTGGTTTTCTCTTGAATTTTCTCCTACAACGTAGTTGAATTACCCTGATGAGAAACTGTTCCCAGGACACTTCTAAGACAGGCGATGGTGCTCGAGATTTGGGGGCGATGTCACCTCTCATTCCTTGTCAGCTTCACGACGTGCTGCTAGAGCATTTCAGCTGCCTGGGTTTTTATCATTCTCCATGACACTCACAGAGAAGGAATGTATTTCGTGGCTCTTCCCAATGTATTGCCATGTCCACCTGTCACCAATAATAATGTAACGAGGACAAAGGAAATCTCCTTCTTCAATATCCACTTTAGAACTTCTGGTTTGAAAATAGCATTTAGTTAGCAGCCCCCAACATAAACTTTTACACAGAAAAGGTGAAAATTTTATCCTCCGATGGAAACCTGAAACTGACCATTTACCTATTGCCAGAAGCTAGAACATTGCACTAAGTACTGAAGGCTGGCTCAGTGAGTCTGAACACAATTGCCAGTAGTCCTGCATGTGGGCATGACAGCCTTTTCACCATTTCCCACTGTCTGCTACCAACATAGAGCTTAAGGTTTTCATCAATCATAAAACTCAACAGCCCTGATGTCATAGGAGCTCCTCAATCTTTTTACTCCTCTTTCCACTTCAACCTAAAACTCCTAGAAAGCAACTTGATAAAAAGGAAATGAGGAAAGGGCTAGAACAGTGAGAGCAGAGTTAGGAGGAATCTGGGCTGTATTGTGTTTTCTTAGATAATCCACTTGTTCAGAGTCAGAGAGCTAATGAGTGAGGCTTGGAAGATGCCATCTCATTGAGGACAATTTTGTTGGTTAGAATAGAAGAATAAGCCGAGGATCTCTGTGCACATCTGTCTGCCATCCACACATAGCTCCAAAAAAGGAAGCTGATGAAGACTCAACTGGATAATGAGAGAGCCAAAGTTAACATGTACATCCTGTCTTTTGGATACTGGGTTTGGCAAATCTCTCATTAGAAGAAAAAATTATATATAAGTATACACACACACACACACAATAGAACAAGGGAAATAGTATATCATCCATGTCTCAGGTGAGTACGACTCTCTGGGCCCAGTTTTGCATGAGTGGATAAAGAATTTCCCAAGACAGTTGTAGGTAAATAAAGGCAGATTTATTACAGAAAGTATGAAAATTTGGTGG
Organism: Cacajao melanocephalus; assembly: GCA_963573385.1. Classification (NCBI taxonomy): domain Eukaryota; kingdom Metazoa; phylum Chordata; class Mammalia; order Primates; family Pitheciidae; genus Cacajao; species Cacajao melanocephalus. The sequence goes on from CAUYLG010038249.1 coordinate 63,099, forward strand.
AAGGGTGTAAGAGGCAGGATGGCAGAGAAGGGGCTGTCTGCATGGAAACAAAGGCTTGCTGGGGATTTTCTAGAACAGTGTTTAAGCTGTATGCTGAAGATAGCTTTGTGTAGTACTGATAACGCCAAGGTTGCAGTGAGCTAAGTTGCAGGTGTCTGGTGATAGCTGGGCACAGGAAGATTGTGAGTTATTTGCGCAGGAGGGCTGTGTGTCCTGGACCATGACAAAAGGCAGACTTAGAGTTTATCTGCTTTCTTTTTCTGCTTTCCCTTGGTCTTTTCAGCATGACTCCTTTTACCTAATTAGGACTCCACAATCCAGAAGACATCAATGAAGAGCAGACCGCTGAAAAAGAATTACTACAGGAATGAGAAAAAAAAAAGTAGAAAACTGGCATCATCGCTGGAATATTAAAAAAGAAAAAAGAAAAGCATAAGTAGGGTTACCATAAAATAGAAGCAAGAATTCATATTAGATGAAATTGTAGTTGGATAATATTAGAGACTTTGCCATGTGCGTACCTATGCAACAATCCTGCATGATCTGCACATGTACATCAGAACCTAAAGTACAATAAAAAAGAAAATTTTAAAAAGTATAAAAAAAAAACAAAACCTCTCCTTTCCTTAGTTTTCCCTAGTAGAGAATGGACATGGGGTACTAATCAAATGTGTAATGAGGGGAATCTAGTAAGTATCTTTTAAAGTTTCAAAAATATAAACCAATATAAATGCATGGAAGTCATTGTTCCTTTATGTATACGATTGACGGATTGTGTAGTAATTCACAATGATATTTTTTGCAAAATATTTTTAGAAGACACCTTGATTTGTTCTAAAGAATTTCTTCAAATAAGGGCAAAGTAGGTGCTAGAGTGTGGTATTAAGAATTACAATGAACTAAAAGTAAAAGAAGCCAAAAAAACAGTGGCATAATTAGTTGAGAAGTCTTATTTTTTCACATATGACTAGAAGTGAAAAATGAGGCAGCCCAAGGCAAGTACTGTGGCCATACCATCACAGACCCAAGCTCTTTCTGCTGTCCTCTCAATCATTCGCAGCGTGTGCTGGCTCCTTGGGGTCATAATATTTTCCAGCATCAGATTTTTGTTCCAAGAAGGAAGGAGAAGGGCAAATGGGCTCCCCATCCTCCTTCAAGGAACTACTCAATATTTCACTTGCTTCTCATTGGCCAAAGGAATATCACATGACAACTCTTTTCTTCAAGGGAAGCTGGAGAATGTAGGTTTTTAGTTGGGCACATGGTTCTGGCACACGGTAAGAAAAAGCAGGAGAGTGGATTTTGGGTAGACACCTAACAATGTCCAGATGTATTTGTGACAAGTCGATTGAAACAAGGGGAAATGGAGTGATAAAAAAGCATACGAGGCAATTCCCTAAATCAGTCATCTACTTCCACAATAATGCTCCCTCACAGTAACAAAACCTCAGGGACATGCAACAGTAAACATCTAAGGTCAGCTGGAGGTCAGCTAAGTGGCTCTGCTAATTTTGGCTGGGCTTACTCATAGTGTGAGCGTCAGCTGGCAGTTGGCTGATCTAGACTGGCCTTGACTAAAGCAGCAGAGATGTTTCAGCTCTGCTGCTCAGTGTCTTTTCCTCCAGCAGGCTAACCTGAGTATGTTGACAGGTACACAAGACAGCAAAAGACACAGTCTCTGGAGTTCTGGATTTGGAACTGATACTTCCACTTTATCTTGTTGGCCAAGACAGGTCCATAATTAGGCTCAGAAATAGCACTGAATGGCAACACAGATGTGCATGATGAAGGACATAGATACAGGAGGGATGAAGAATTAGTGTCATTTCTACACTCTGCCATATCCCCTCTCTATATTCTTAGACCTAGAGCTAAAAGAGGTATTAAGTGGTTAAAAAGGATTCTCTAGAAAGCAGAGTTTATCACATTCACATTCACTCAAAGGTCTGCTGTTAAAAGAGTCATATCCCAACAGCATGACTGCACATTTTTAAATTACAAAAATAATATCCTAGATATTTAGAATACTGACACCACATTTTTGGGAATAACACCTTAAGGAAGAATTTTCTTTAGATTATTAAAAGTTTACAGCATTTTTTCCAATTTTTTATTTTGGTAAAATACACATAATTTAAAATTTAACATCTTAATGATTTTTCAGGGTATAGTTCCAGTGGTTTTAATACATTCATTCATAATGTTGTATAAACTTCACCACCATCCATCTTTAGAACTTTTCCCATCTTGTAAAACTGGAATTATTTACCCATTTAACAATAACTCTCAATTGCCCCCATCCCCTGGCAACCACCATCTCTATTACTTTGAATCCACTAGTAATTATCAGATTTAGATTGGATCTACTAATTTTATACTCAAATAATTACCTCATATAAGTGGAATCATACAGTATTTGTCTTTTTGCAACTGTCTTATTTAACTTAGCATAATGTCCTCAAGGTTCATCCATGTTGTAGCTTGTGTGAGAATTTGCTTCCTTTTTAAGGCTGAATAATTTTCCATTGAATGTGTATACCACATTTTGTTTATTCATTCTTCAGTAAAGGAACACTTGGGTTGCTTCTGCATTTTCGCTATTATGAACAATGCTGCTATGAACATAAGTGTACAAATATTTCTTTGAGATCTTTCAATTCTTTTGGGTATAGACCTATTAGGTTGATGCAAAAGTAATTCCAGTTTTTGTTATTACTTTTAATGGCAAAAATCGCAGTTACTTTTGCACCAACTCATAGATGCAGAATTGCTAGATCCTATGGTAATTCTATTCTCAATGTTTTGAGGAACCATCATTCAGTTTTCCACAGTACCTGTACCATTTTAAATTCCCACCAAGAGGGCACAAGAGTTGCAATTCCTGTGTATCCTCATTAATACTTGCTTTTTTCTATGGTGTTTTGATAGTAGCCATCCTACTGGGTGTGAAGTGTTACCTCAATGTAGTTTTGATTTGTGTTTCCCTAATGTTTAGTGATGTTGAGTATCTTTTCATGTGTTTATTGGTTATTTGTATGTTTTCTGTGGAGAAATGCATATTCAAGTCTTCTGCCCATTTTTAAATTAGGCTCTTTGTTCTTGAATTTTAGTTCTTTATATACTCTGGGTATCAATCCCTTATCAGATACATGATTTATAAATATCTGCTCTCACATTGAAGGTTACCTTTTCACTCTGTTGATGATTACATTACTTCTCACAGCAAATTTTGGGGGTAAATTATCTTTCCAGAAAATGGAGAAATTATGTCCACATTTTTTAATGGTAGGAAACACAGGATGACTAAGGTTTCAGGTCTAGAAAGAAAAATACAAATTCTTCAGCTATAAAAATGGCCCTTCACCTGATTAGGTACCTCACAGGAATGCAAAATTGAACCTGTTTCAAAGCCACCTTTTCTGTACAGTGCTGCTATTGTGTGGTGGGTGGTACAAATTTAGCTAACCCTACAAAATCCACTTCCCTAGACACAGCCTGCAAGGTTTCTCTGACCGCTAGTGGTAAATTACCACAATGGTGCTCATTAGTCAAACATCACTCTCAGTAATCTCGTTCCCCTGGAGGCACACACTGAAAGAGAGAAGTTTTCCTCTGGGGTCTTGTGCTTGTGTGTTAATAGTCTTGTAAGTCACGGCAAAGAGAGAGAAAAACACAGGAGAAAATGAAAATGTCCACAGGAAACAGCCAACTGTACAGAGATCGAGCTTTGGGAAACCTAAAAGGGACTTTATTCCTCTACAGGGGGAAAGGACAAGAATGCAGTCAGCTCAGGTTTATACCAGGATGAAGTGAAATGGGTGGGAAGATGCCTGAGGTTTCTACCTTAGGTAAGTTGGTAGTCCTCAGTTTCCCCAAATGAGCAGGTGAAACTGGGGGAGCCTGAGGTCTCTTTCAGTCTTTGTAGTCTGTCTCTGGGGAAAATCAGGTTACCAGCACAGAATATTTATGTGGGGCCATGTGTGTCCTCCCCAAAGGGGAGAAGATAACAGGCAAGCTCAGCGTCGGGCTGACCAGGGAATAGTGAGAGCTCCCAGCCCAGGAGAGCAGGCCCCTAATAACAAGCCCTTATGAGGGGCAGGTACATGAGCACAGTATGTCCCTGAAATGGGCTGTCAAAAGGAGGGGAAAGAGTACCCTGAGGGTGTGTTTTGGAGAGGAGAGTGGTAGCGAAGGGGGCTTCAGAAAACAAACTCTGCTTTGTAACTCCAGAGGAATAAGGACAGGGAATCCCCTCCACGTATATGTGGACAACATTCACAGCAGACCCCTCAGCTCCCAGATCCAAAAAGGGTAACTACGTCCAACAGGGATGGCCAGATGGCATATCTGAACCTGATGTGCAGTTCTAAGAAGAGAATCCATTATCATATTTAGTATTTCAATGCAGGGGCTCAGAGCCCTTAAACTGATTGGACCTAAGCAACCATTCATGGACCACACATGGCCTGACCACTCACTATGTACCTGTTACACTCAGGACATCTTGTTCCCTTCCTGCCTCTGTGACACGGGCAACAAATGCCATCACTTCTTGGCCACAGGTGGAGACCCGGGCCAAGGATACATGACTATGACCAAGGATACACGACACAGCTACTGATCAGTCCTGAACAGAAAGGCAACAGAACGGCCTGTTGTTGCCTCAGCCACACTTCTAGACCGAATTTCCTGCCCTGAAATGCTGTCCACAACCAGCCCAAGGGGCAGAAAAGAGAGGCCTTTTAAAATTAGCATACTAGCGTATGGGGCTGGGGGAAGGAGAGGATGAAAAGAAGGATCTTGGAAGAGCTCCAGCTATTTTATTCCTGCTTTTTCATTCCAGTTTGGAGATCTGGGACACATTGATTCACAACTTTATAGTTCTTATTCAGCATTGATTTATGGGCTGACCAATCTGGGCCTAATCAGTCAGAGAAGGATTGCATTTCTTTCTTTTTTGTCCAATAATGTTATATTTATGAGTCCATGAAGTGCACCGTGGCTGCGGCCCTGCCTGGAGTCAATAGAACAGAACTTCTAAGATCTCAGAGAGGGGGGTTCCCAGACCATTTTCTGCCCCCATATCATGCTTAAAGCTCCACCGTACATTAGAGGCCCCTGGTGTCATCTCGCATTTAAACTCCAAACGGCTTGCCAGTAAATCTTTAACAACTGTGAACAGCTATAACAGCCATGGCTCTGTGCGTCTGTCACTCTTTTTTCCCTCTTGCCTTCTCTGACTGTGGAAGTAACTAACTCACAGCTGGATGCTCACTGGATATTTCACAGCTGCGGAGACCAGGACAGCGTTGGTTTGCTCAGAGAAGCCCAGCTAGGGCCGTGCGGAGTTCAGCGGGTTATCACGCGCTTCCGGCTTGATTTGTGGTTATTCTGGTTCAGTGACTGTAAAGAAATGAGCGGCCTGGCTAGACAGGAACTATTTGAGAAGACTGCCATGGAGGGGAGGAAACGGAAATACTCAGAACGCAAGCATCTTTATGTTTTTCTTTGACTGGAAAGACACTTTCCTTGTCACACTCTTGGCAGCTGTCTGTTCTCAGTCCCCAACAGCCATTTGCAGGACGCTTCAGGTGGCAGTTTCCCTGCCTCCCTGCCCTACCGTGGGTACCAGCAGTAAATGTCCATCACCAGCCTCGACTCCCTAATTCACCTGACAAAGGGTTCCACTGCGTGATTTATCCTGAGGAAAGAAAAACTCAGCAACAGCAAGAAACTTCTCAGAAAAGCCATAGGCATCTGACAGATGAAGGAAGAAAGCTGCCAGTTCTACATCAGAGTCTGAGCCTATGAAACTGACCAGATCTACCCATAAAAAGGGAGTCTTCAGTGTCCTAAAAGAATCGCCAACCCCTGCTGCGTGAACGATCTGACAGGTCGTCGAGGTCAGGGATTGGCAAACGTTTCCTGCAAAGGGTCACGTGGTAAATATTTCCAGCTTTGAGGGTCACATACGGTCACTATCACGTCGTCTTTCTTCACTATGACTTAAAAATGTAAAAGTCATTCTCAGTTCACAAGCCGTACAAGAGCAAGTCACTGGCCATAGTTTGCTGACCACTCCCCCCTCCCCACCCGTGGTTTAGACAAACCAAAATTGTTTTTTATTTTAAATTTTGTATCCACTCCCCTATGTGTACCTGCATGTGCATGAGCATGTGGCCTGACAGCTCCAGGTGGTCTCAAGGCACCACACCTCACCTTCGTGGGGTGGAAGTAACACTGGAGAAACTCACTCCAGGGAGCCAGGACGTGCTGTGGCAGAAAGAACACAGGCTTCAGGAGACAAGAGGCTTCCTCCCAGCTCAGTGCTACACTTGTTCTATGCCCTGAGCCAGTCACTTTCCCTTTGTGACCCATCCGAGATCCATTTACAGGGTGAAGGGGATCCGGCAAGATGATGTCCAACCAAGCTCCCTCCCAAATGCGATATTTCCTCTAGGCATTCCAAACCCATTTAGGAACAAATCAGGTTGTAAGAGAAAGGAATGGATACAAATGTCTTCTATTTGTTCACTGTAGCTCAAAGCACAGCCAATTTTGAGGTGACCACCCCCCACATCAGAAAACCCCCTTTGGGAGCAGAGTGACTGGCACAAGCTCTGCTCAGGGAGACCCAGGAGGAATACTTGCCAGCCTGGGGGTGCCGGCCACCCCTGCCATGCTCACCATGGAAACAAGCTGTGCAGCCCATGCAGCAGGCCAAGAATCTGGGCAGTTCGAAGGAGCCATGCCATTGTGGGCAGACACCGAGGCTCCCAGAAAACAAGCAAAGGCGAGGCCTGGAAGCTGCAGCGGAGACAGGTCATCATGACCTTCCCTCCCGGGCCAGTGCCAGACTGGCCAGCGGACAGGTCTTCATCTCCATCCAGGCAGCCCAGGCGTCCCTCAGGAAGTAAGCGACGAAGCTCACCACTGCCAGCGTGGGCCCCGGGACTGCTCCCTCCATCGGCGTGTATTGGGTACCAGCTACACACCTGGGTGGTGTCGGGCACTGTGGGGACAGGTTAGACAGGATACAGTGCCTCCTCCGGAAGGAATGGCAGGATCGGAGAATTAGCACCCTCCAGCAAGCACATGGCCAGTAGAAACAGTACCTTGAGGATTTTGAAGGAAAAAGCTGGAGCTGAGAGCCTTGAAAGATGTTCCTGGTGTGTATTTCAGGAATACACACCAGGGGGTGTGTACATGTATTTTACGGAAATGGTTTGAGCCCACTGGGCACCCTGACAGCTTCATCCGTGAATGCAAAGGTTAGAGTCAGCCTGCTTGAGCAAAGGAGTAGGGGGGACCTTGCTTTGTAGGAGGCTTAGTAATAATTTCATAGCGAATGCCCTTGAACCTCGGGATACTAATGCAGTCACCATAGACACCTATGGAAATCCTTGCATTTCCTAGCTCTCATGCAGAGTTGGTTGTTGAAGTTAGATGGTCTGAGGGGGCAAGAGGAGGGTAATAACATACAGTAACAGCCAAGTCACATTGTACATAGAACGTGATTAACAACGTTGACCTTAAAGGGCCTAGGGGCCATTGGTGCTTCAGAGCCATCAAGTTGGCATAGTTCACTGGCTTCTCTCCTCCTCTTTCCTGCACCTTGTCCTCTCCTTCAGTATCTCCTTTCTCCCTCCCCACCCGACACTGATGTGGCCGGTGGGGGATGAGGGTATTGGTAAGATTCCCTGTTTTCCAGCTTTCCGCTCCAGTTTCCTGGGATTTTCTCATTTTTCAGAGACCTATTACGTCCAGAAAGCAACTTTGCCAGCAGGAGAACCACCAGCCAAAGGCAGCTCAAAGTCCCAAGGCTTTGACCCACTACCAAGAGGAAGTCTAATGGGAGAGGCAGCCCCAGGTGGTGGCACAGCCAGGGCCCTGGAGACACAGATCCAGTCTCTGTTCGGTACCAGCTGTGTGACCATGGGCAAGTCACTTGACCTTTTCATGCCTCAGTTTCCTGATCAGTGAAATGGGAGTGATAGGCCCTATCTCCCAACCTTGCACACAGGGTTACTGCAAGGAATAAATGAGATCCTGTATGCAAAGCACATAACACAGGACCTGAAAGGGACCCGATAGATACTTGTGCAGATGTCCTTCTGGTAAAGGAAGATGGCCGAGGGCCAGTCCCTGTGAGGTATGTGGCTATGGTTGAATGTCTGTGTCCCTCCACAATCCATATGTTGGAACCTAAGACTCCATGTGATAGTATTAAGAGGTGGGGCCTTCTGGGAAGTGATGAAGCCACGAGGGCTCTGCCCTTAAAAAGGGTTAGAGGGAACTGACAAGATGATTTTCCTTTGTGCCCTTCTACCTTCCACCATGTGAGGATGCAACAAGGGATGCCATCTTGGAAGCACAGACCAAGTCCTTACCAGACACTGAGCGTGCAGGTTCCTCGATCTTCCCAGCCCCCGGAACTGTGAGGAAATAAATTTCTGTTGTTTGTAAATTGCCCGGTCTCAGGTATTTTGTTATATCAGCACAAAAAGACTAAGACTTATCTGCCTTATGGGCAGCCTGCCTTCCTGTCTCCCAGAGTGACAATGCACACTGGTTAGCCTGCCCTTGCCCAGGGCCTAGCAGCCCACCAAGAAGGTTCAGAAACCCCATCTGTCTGTGCTCTGCAGCAGAGTCACTTCTCTGGGCCAGTCTCCCATAGCATGCTCTAGTGACATAGCCTGAGAGCCAGGAGGTGGCGGTCACCACAGAGTTCTATCTGTGCCTAGGTCCAGAGAGCCAAGCCCACCTCTGCTGGTGTGAGCACTGCCCATGTCACTCTGTGGTGCCCCATCTTTGGTGCCTCCGTGGCTGTGAGGCCCCTCCTCTGACTGACAGTTGCTCTCTTTAGCTATCCCACTGCTTTGATCCACGGTACTACTCGCGTTGATCATTTGACTACTTGCTGTCAGCTGCATTCCCAGCCTTCTTTGCTCTGCTCTGGCACAGCAGAGTGAGCCTCCACAGGCTGCATTTCCCAGATGCTCTCCAACGGGCTTTCAGTTAGGTTCTGTGAAGAGGAGGCACTGCCAAAAGCCTGGCTGGTTCCTCCCTGCTGGTTTCTGGCGGGGTCTCAGGCAGTTGTGACAGTGCTGTTGACACTCAGGGGTGACGATGGAAGTGGATGTAGTGGCAGGGGCTTTGGCCTAGCAGTGCTGCTCTTGGCTTCCTGTTGAAGCAGCCCAGTTCTATAGCCGTGGCTTAGAACCACGCCAATTCTGGGTTCCGAGGAGACATTCCCCCTTGGCTCCTCCAGCCCACAGCTGGTCACGCTTTCCTGCAGCCGCTAGTCTTCAGATAACCTTACCTTACTCCGCTGCTCCTCCATGCCTTCCATCACCCAGCTGCTGATTCCTCAATTAGATGCCTTCAGTGTGAAAAATGAGGACGGCTTCTGTTTCCCGGCCAGACCCATTCACCACTTGAGTGACCACGATTCATCTCTGCAGCCTGCTTTTACACATCTCTGTTCTGGCCTGCTGTGTGCTGATTTTAAAGTTTAATCTTCAAAAGATAGGTTTGTTTTTATTTCCCTTTTTCCCAGTTTTTAAATGGAGCCACCCCGAGACCCCAGTGTTCCTCCTACCATGCATTCACTTCCCTTTTTTGAACCTTGGTGAAGCCATAGCAGTATTGAAAAAAGAAGTTAGGCGTGTGTGCCCTTGGACCCAGCAATCATACCTCTAGGAATTTACTTATACAACATGCTCTTCAACAGAAGAGCAAAAACATGTATACTCAGATTTGTTACAGCATTGCATATAATAGTGAAAAATCGGAAGCATAAATAGAAAATTGGTTAAGTAAATTTTGCTTCATATATAACATTGTTTTTTAAATGAAAATATTTCTATCATCTATTATCAAGATTTAAAAAAACAGGCTACATAACAGCAGGCATACTCTGATCACAGTTAAGTAAAATTGCACACGCATAGGTATTTGTATATAGACATGAATGTTTCAAAGAGTAGTTGCCGAAATATTGACAGTGGTTCTCTCTTAGAGGTAGAGGAAACTTAGGGTGTGTTTTACATTCATAAGCTACCTAGATGGTTTCTGGCCAAAGATTTCAATCACTGCATCTGTATTTAAGATTTATAGGCCAGGTCCTCTTTGTTCTTGAAAGATTTTGGTCTTTCATTGTCACCTAATGCAAAAGAAGTCAGTTAAAATCAGAATGAAAGACTGTTCACATCAACAAATGAATAAAAACTTGATGCTCCCAGTTGCTGCAGCTGATCCAGTTTTGCTGTTTCTTCAGCTAAAGGGCAGATCATAGGGCAGGACAGTCACTTTGGGCCATCAATTTTCCTCCTGAAGAAAAGAAGGGGGAAGCTCAGCTCAGACCCGAGTCTGACTCTCACACTACCAGAGTTGCCTCCTCATGAAACAGGACTCAAGAGAGAGGAAGTAACGATAACTCGATAACCATAAAAGGACATTTGGACAGCACTTTCCAGAATGCCAAGCCCCATCACATCCATGTCTGATTTTGATTGGCTGCGGTACAGCGGTGTTATCTCCGTTTGATTCAGATCAGGAGACTGAGGCTCACAGGGATTGAAGAACACTCCCAAAGTCAAACCACAGGAAGCCTGGCCTCCCTTCGAATACTAATTTCACCACACCTTGCTGCCTCTCTCCACCCCGTTCAAATTGCTTACACACTGGAACTGTTGATAATCCCTCTCTGTGTGAGATGCCAGGCTGGGATCCCCTGGAGGGCAGAGACCTTATCCTATTCATTTTGTGTCCGTGAGTCACCAGCATTGTAGCACTCAATAAATGTTTATTGAATTGGATTGAACTTCACTAAAACATTTCTAGAAGTGGGAGGCTAGAGCTAACATACTCTGCCTTAAAAAAAAAAAAAAAATCCCCAAAGCTTTGGTTAGAGTTGAGGAATCTAGGCACTGTGGGATACAAAGACAAGCAGAAGCTCCTGGGGAACATGACAACTCAAACCAGCAAGAATTCCAGAGCAGACAACCCCTCATTACTTACTTGCTACTCAAAGTGTGTCTTGGACCAGTAGCATCAGCATTTCCCTGGAGCTGTCTAGAAATGCTGAGTCTCAGGCCCCACTCCACAGCTTCTGAATCAGAATCTGCATTTTCACTAGCTCTCCAGGTATTTCCTGCATATCAAAGTCTGTGAGGCACTAGAGGTGCACGAACTTCAGACTAGGCTGCTACCTGCCCCAGAACGCCAGCTGTGAGCCCTGCAAGTGCTCCCAGACAGGATTTTATTCTGTCCAATGTGGTCTCAAATGTGGTCTGAGACCCCTTCCTTTCTTTTCTTTCTTTCCCTTTCTTTTCTCTCTCTTTCTTTCTTTCCTCCTTCCTTCCTTTCTTTCTCTTTCTTTCTTTCTTTCTAAGACAGAGTTTCACTCTTGTTGCCCAGGCTGGAGTGCAAGGGCATGATCTCGGCTCACTGCAACCTCCATCTCCTGGGTTCAATCCTAGCTGGGATTACAGGCATGCACCATGATGCCCAACTAATTTTTTTATTTTTAGTAGAGATGAGGTTTCACCATGTTGGTCGGGCTGGTCTCGAACTCCTGATCTCAAGTGATCCACCTGCCTTGGCCTCCCAAAGTGCTGGGATTATAGGCATGAGCCATCATACCCAGCCTTTTCACTAGTTTCTGAAGAAAGAGCAGCATAGCATGTTTGCTTCTAGCAAAGAAGCACACTTTATTAAAATTCTACTAGGAAGAGGAGGAGCGCCCTGCCTCACCATGAGAAGCCAGATACTGGAGAGTGTGGGTCATCCCAAATTTTTGAGATTCTACATAGTTAGTGGATCTCAACTAGGGGACAGTGGCAATGTCTGGAGACATTTTTTGGTTGTCTCAGCTGTGGAAACTGGTCATTCTGGCAGTGAGTGGAAGCTGGGGATGCTGGCTTCTTTCATATTCATTGCCCCGTCACTCTGGAACTCAGTTTCCACCCGATCCAAAGGGGAGAAGAGGGTTTGTCAACTTTATGGAGATCTGGGAATTATGGAAAGAATCAGATGAACCATTAAAAGCTAATTTTTGTCAGGTGCAGTGGCTCATGCCTGTAGCCCCAGCTACTTGGGAGGAAGATCCCAGCTACTTGTGGTGGGAGGATCAGTTGGTTGGAGGATCAGTTGGTGGGAGGATCACTTGAGCCTCGGAGGTAGAGGCTGCAGTGATCTGAGATTGCACCTCTTCACTCCAGCCTGGGCAACAGAGTAAGACTCAGTCTCTTTAACAAAAGATAAAGTGTATTAAATTTAAAAAGAAGCTTATCCTTCACAAGTGTGAGAAAAGTTCAACAACAACTCAGGGACTATAGAAGGGCTGGGACAAGCAACTAAGCTCAGAGAGAAGGGGGCCGTGCAAAGGAAGAAACGTGGCAGGGACAGCCCAACGTCCGGAAAGTGGATATAAAAATTTTTTATTACACAAAATACTTTCTTATTCATAAGAAAGACTTAAATACCCCCCCCCTTTTCCCTAGATAAACCAGATTTTGTTTCACTTCTCTATTTTCCAAACTTCTTGAAATGTGGCTATGAGAAAAAAATATATTTTTCCAAAAACGATTTAAACAAACAAACTTGTGAACGTCACCAGAGATGGATGCCCCACCAACGCCGCCAGGGAGGAAGGCTGGAGCTGGCCTCGCTGCTGCTTTGATGTCATGCTTCGAGCTCCGCTCCCTTCACGCCACGCGGACGTCGCAGGAGTGGGATGTGAAAGAGCGTTTCTCCAAGCGTCTTTCTCGGAGTCCCACCGCCGTCTCCAGGCACTTTTTCTGCCAGAAGCTCAAGAGAAGAGCATGTGAAGGGCCAGGAAGCCGGGGCAGGTGCCGCCGTGAGAGAGCCGAGGAGGAGGGTGGGAGGCGCACCCCAGTCTGTTTCACCCTGAAACGCTAGGGCCTTGCGTTCCGCTAGGCAGCTGCAGAGAGCGACTGCTCCTCCGGGCGCGCTTCGCTGCTGGGGAAGAACAGGCAGGGATGCCTTGTGCACGGATCCCTTGGTGACCGGGCGGCCCCGCCTCGCCGAGCTCCATCAGTTAGCATCAGGAGCATCTGGCAGAGGCTCAGGCTGGGGCCCCAGGGATGAGGCCAGTTTGGTGAGGGCCCGCGCTATGACGTCCAGATGGCCGTTCATGGTCCGCAGCTCCACCAGGATGTCCCCGACGTTGGCCTCCAAGCTCGCCGCAGCGGCGGGCCGAGTGCGGGGCGGCGGGGATGAACCCGCGTCCACGGTGTCCTCCTCCCTGCCCGCGGCGCCGGGGCGCGGGGCGCAGCTCCTTTCTGGGCCCTGGGCCGGTGCCAGGACGGGCGGCGGCCGCTCCCTGTCATCCCCGCGTGTGGCAGGAGAGGTGGTCGAGGGGCAGCTGGGCAGCCAGTCCACCAGGCGCGGAGCGGCCTCTGGGGAGGAGGCGACCACTGAGTAGAGGCCTGTGCGCCGGGAGATGCCAGGGCCTGGAGGCGCCGAGGCTGCGGGGAGCGGAGGCAGCAGTGGGGGCAGCACTGGTGGGCCCGGGGAAAAGGCCTGGGACTCGCAGGAGGAGGAGGAGGGAGACGGCAGGGCGGCGGTGGAGGGGCCTGGCTCTTCCGAGGAGAGGAACAAGGTGGTCGAAGACTGGGAGTCCAAGGTACTGGGCTCCGAATCTGTCAAGGAAGAATGAGAAAGAGTCACTCAGGCATGCATGCTCTTCAGCACTTATTGTGTGCCAACTCTATGCGCAGCTCCATGCTAGGTACTTAAATGAGTGAGAAGGTGAAAGGTATTTCCTACCTCTCAGAGCTTGCAATTCAGTAAGGAAGAGTGGGCTATAGGAGCAGGCAATGGCTGGAGAGAGAACAAAGTGGAGGATGTGGCACAGAGCATAGGTACTCTGGGGCAAAGAAGATCAGCGAGTCCAAGAAGGCATCCTGGTCTAGCGCTCCGCTGGGTCTCGAAAGGTGGCACGGGTGTAAAGACAGAGGCAGCTCCAGGCAGGGGACCATGGCTGCAGCTTATTTGGAGGCAATCCTGCCAAGGGCAGCCCATGAATCCTGTGACAAGAAGGCCCTTCCCCAAGACGGCCAAAAGCAGAACTGTGTTAAACAGATGACCCGCCACCACCTCATCAGAGCAAGGCTCTCAGGGTGGAGGAGAAAGAGTTCAGAACCAGGAGCCAGGAGACAGTGCTGATTCTTGCTCTGCCAGAAAATGCCATGGAACCTTGTGCAAGCCCCATCCCTCCTTGGAGACTTGGTTTCATCCTCCCATCCACATAAGAAGGTTGCGCCCAGTGGCCTCTGGGGCCCTTCAGGACAGATCATCTGCCTTCAAAAGTCTGCAGCTTGAAGCACTGATCTAAGTTCACAGTGGGCGCACTTAAAAATCTGGAAGCACTTTACAGACGGACTCTTGTTAGTTCTCCCCTAATCCCTGAAGCTTCCAGGTAGAAAGCAGGCGGCAGCTGTTTGTGACTGGGTATGGAAACAAGGTTTACCAACCTCAGATCAAAGGAGCCACATGAATGAGAACTACCTTAACTCAGCTATCTCAGCCACCCTGGTGGCTGCCATTGGGGAGATGGTCTATGCTCACCCTGGAAGCAGTTCTGAGTTTTACTGGAGCCAGGTCTCAGAGGCTTCTCTCCCGGTTCCAGCTAGAATGTCTGTGCTTGGCTTTCTGCATTGTCTATTTGGATGCCCACCCTGGTGCCACGCCTTTCAGGGATTCCGAGCCTTTCAAAGGCAGAACTTGCTCGAGTACCTCAGCTTATTATCTTGGGGAGGGTGACCTGATGAAAGCATCAGTGAGTAAACACATCCCTGCTGCCTGCGAACATGTGTGCTCTCACCCTCGTCATGGGTGAGCTGTTCCTTCATCTGGTGTCTGGCTCAGACTCAGAGAAGCCCTAGTCATCTGGGGAAAGGTTGGTCCCTCATCCCTCCTGACTCCAGTGTCCAACAAAGTTCTCACAGAGCTCCCAGGGCCCAGATGTTCAGATGTCCAGTTTGTGTGGGAATTGTGTCTGGGAGGATTCAGAGAGGCAATTATTCCTCAGATGGCAGCATTTGAGGAGAAGCCAACAATCTGCCTGAGAGCTTCTCTGATGGAAGAAGTTCATGGGCCCAGGCACGGTGGCACACGCCTGTAATCCCAGCACTTTGGGAGGCCAAGACAGGTAGATTGCTTGAGTCCAGGAGTTTGAGCCCAGCCTGGCCAACATGGTGAAACCCCATCTCCACAAAAAACAAACAAAAATTAGCTGGGCATGCTGGTATGTGCCTGTAGTCCCAGCTACTCAGAAGGTGAGGTGGGAGGATTACTTGAGCCTGGGAGGTTGAGGCTACAGTGAGCCATGATCGCACAACTATGCCCAGCCTTGGTGACAGGATAAGATCCTGTCTCAAAAAAAAAAAAAAAAAAAAGGCTCGTGAGTACTTTCTGCTGTTGACTTTCACAGAACTGCCTCTCCTCCACCAAAACTAAATTTCCCCAGGTATCTGTGATTATCTTCTTTTATAAACCAAGAATCATGGCTATTTCTAAGAACCTAACCACTATGAGTTGAAAATGATGAAAGAGAAACCCCACAAACTGTTTTCTCTAGTCTTACTTAAGAAATGTTAATGAGTTTCACATATCCAATTCTCATAGCAAACAAAAAACCTCTATATTAAACCAAATAGAAGTCTAATTTCTAAAATGAAACAGAGCAAGCACACAGAATAGTCTAGGGTAGAAGCAACTTAGAGGCCTAATGCCATCATAAAGGTAGCGATAGCAATAATGCTGACATTTCTCTAGGCTACCAAGGGTATAAAAAAGGTGACCTCGGCTGGGCACAGGGGTTCACACCTGTAATCCCAGCACTTTGGGAAGCTGAGGCAGGCAGATTATGAGGTCAGGAGCTTGAGACCAGCCTGGCCAACATGGTGAAACACCATCTCTACCAAAAATACAAAAATTAGCCAAGCATGGTGGCGAGCACCTGTAATGCCAGCTACTCAGGAGGACAAGGCAGGAGAATCACTTGAACCCAGGAAATGGAGGTTGCAAGGTTGCAGTGAGCCAAGATTGCACCACTGCACTCCAGCCTGGCTGACAGGGTAAGACTCCATCAAGAAAGAAAGAAGGAAGGAAGGAAGGAAGGAAGGAAGGAAGGAAGGAAGGAAGGAAGGAAGGAAGGAAGGGAAAGAAAAAGAAAGAGAGAGAAAGAAAGAAAAAGAAAGAAAAGGAAAGAAAAAAAAGAAAGGTAACCTCTCTATAGCCAAACTTAATAGGCCCCAGCAAATCCTTGAACCAAAGAGCACTGGCTCAGTGCAGGTAAAGATGTCTCAAAGAAAAACCCTTCACTGTTGTTTCAGCTAAAACTTTAAAACACATTAAAAAAAAAAAAGTTGTTAAGACTTAACCCAACCACACTGGTAAACAGAACTGAAAATCAGAATCACCTTTTTAATAAGCCACATTACCTCCTAGAACTTTCTCCTGCCTGTCAGGAAACTTGGTTGCAGCCCTGGCTCAGCTAAATGATGTATGTATCTCTTCCATCCAAGCAAATGCTCATTTTATCCCAAATTTGGTGCACGAGCTTTCTGAATCAATGACATTTTTACGCATCTTTGGAGATTTCTACAAAACAGTATCAGAGTCTTGCTGTACAAACATAGGTCTTTGTGGAGGCTGGGGGCCCTCAGGCACACAGACTTGAGTTCCTCAGCCTCCTTAACTCCCTCTCTCAGCCCTCCGCCCTTAGCCTGCTTTGCTAGCCTTCTGAGCATGATGACTCTGTGACATTTTGTGTACTTTTTTAGTTAACTATAATTTAAGACTAGTGAAAACTGGGATAGTGCTTATTTCATTGTCTGCTGTATCACCAGGGCCTCAACAGTGCCTGGCGTACAGTAGATGTTTAATAAACGCTTGTCCACTGAACACCATGTAACCATCATCAGCCTAGAAACACGACTCTGAATGCAATAAACAGATCCACCTCTATGTTGTACGGCGATTCAGCACTCCAGGTATTTATCAAGCCCATGCAATATTGGGGACATATTTACATTTTTTAAAATGTGTTTCTTGTTTATCTGATATTCAAATTTAACTGTGTATCCTATATTTTATCTGGTAGCCTCATAGGAGGTTGACACTTTCATCAGGCCTATTTCATAGACGAGGAAACTAAAGCAAAGATGGGCTAAATGTTTTTACACAAATTCAGAAGTTAGAGGGAATCTTGCTGTCTTTTGGATTAATTGCTTAAAACGAGGAAACAGAGGCCTGTATGAGAAAGTAACTTGCTGTTTAGTGACACAGCTGAGAAGAGAAATAAGAACAGAGAGAACAGCGTCTCCTCTCCCCAGTTATCCCTTCAGGATCCTGATCATTCAGTCACGGAACAAATATGTACTAAGAACGTACTGTGTGGCAGGTGCTAAACTATACTCTAAGACACAGCCAAACCAGGCAGAGACCCTACCTGAAGGAGCAGATAGGGCCATGGGCTCTCTGTCCTCCCACAAGTCAGAGGCAGAGCGTGCAGAGGAGCAAATCTCACCAAGTCAGATCGCCTCTCTGCATATCCAAACCCAGACGGAAGATCAGATTAGAGCGGAAATCCAAGAGAGCCACACAGCAGACACCCACCAGCTACAGAGCACTGATTTGCTTATAGTTTTTAGCCTTATTCTCAAGAAGGTGGACCAGAGGCTGGGGTGTGAGCCTTTGTCACCCAGCAATTGAGTGCGAACTTTCCATCATAGCACTTCTCTCTGCTTTGCCACCCCATCGTCCTCATACACATGATTGGTTTTTGAGGGGAGAGATGCTACTTCTTGAGGTTAAGGAAGTGAGATTTCACTAAACGTCGGTGATTCTGGTTCCTTCCAAGCCTAGAAGTATCTTTGCAAAAGTCACTTGAAAAAAAAATGTAACTAACAAATATTCAAGAAGTGTTCAGAGTGTCCAGAAATTTTTTTAGACCTGCAAATGAAAATAATAATGAATTACTATTTCTCACTTATAAAACTGTCAAAGTATTCTTCTGCTAACACTCACTGTGAACAAGATTCCCAGGAGAGAAGCGTTCGAATACACCGACTGTAGTTGAGTAGATCAGAACAGCCTCTCTGGAAAGCAACTTAGAAACATGCATGATACTGTTTACCTTCCTCTGTGGAAGAGTTGAAGTGTGCACCTGGCTATGGGAACATGTGGTTCATTTGCAAATAAGACCTTCATACCCACTCCTTAAAACCTGTTCCTTTCACCATCTTCCCCTTCTCGGTAAACGGCCTTTCATGTGTTCAGCCAAACACCCAGGACTAATCCTTGACCCTTCTCTTTCCCTCAATTCCCACATTCAATCAGCCAGCAATTGTTGTCAGCCCCACCGTCAAAATACACCCAACATCTGACCATTTCTGTCTCTAGGCAGTGGCCCACTGTTGATGGCTGAGCTGAGATCAGAAAACAGGTCTTCTGAGTTCCAGGTCAACACTTTCTCTGCCACACCTAAAGCCTACTCGATTTCCATGGACTATTTAAAATGCATCTCCCAACCCCACTCAGCCACTCCCTACGACTGGCCCCAGGAAAATCGTTTGCCTACTTCTTGGCCCCCCTTTAATGCATTTTAGGTAATATCTAAATTTATTCATTGATTCATTCAAGAAATACTTATTGAGCACCTACTATGTGCAAGGCAGGATGCCCCATAGTGCACAAAACCAAGCCTAAAGTCTGTCCTCACCATGGCGGCAGAAAATAATCACACAAAGAAAATGTGTAATCGCAACAGTGACACAATCTATGTTATGAGCTAAACGTGCAAGAGGAGGATTAAAAAAAAACCCTCTAAATAGAAGGGTCTGACTTTTGGAAGGTTCTTTGAGGGAATTCTGCTTGAGTGGAGTTCTGAAGGATTAGTAATTAGGTAGGAGGGAGGGGAGAACTCTAAAGCATGAGCAAGGGCCTGGGGCAGGAGGAAGCGTTGCAAATGTGTGGAACATCTGGAGAAAGCCAGTGTGAGAGGAGAGCAGAGGGCCAAGGGAAGAAAGCATGCGGTCAGTGATGCTCAGGAGAGGAGCACCATATGATCTGCATTGTCATTTATCACTCAACAGCTATTCTCCCCTTCTTCCTCCTTTTTAGCTAGGCTATGGCCACTTGGAAAAAAATATTTCCAGCCTCTCTTTCAGCTACCTGTACCCATGTGACTAAATTCTGCACAGAAGGATGCAAGTAGAAGTGCTGTGTGCAATTTCTCCTTCCTGTGGTCTGAGATTTGATTGCAATGGCTGGAGCCCAAGCAACCTTCTTGGACGGTGAAGTGAAAACCGCATATTAAGGATGACAGAGCAGATAACTCAAGTAGTCTGAGTCCCCCATCGCTTTAAGGAGTTGCTGCGCCAATCCTGGCTGGTTGAACTGCAGACTCTTCACATAGAAAATAAAAAACTTATCTATTCAAACCCCTATTAACTTGGGATTTCTGTCACTCATAGCCAAATCAAATCTTGATGTGCATGGCCTTGTCAGACTTGTTAAGAGGTTTTGCCTTTATCCCAAGAGCAATGTGACGCTTTGAAAAGGTATTAAGCTTCAATGTGCACATGCATGTATGTGTCATGATCAATTTTGTATTTTGAAGTTTACCTGTCTGCTGGCGGCAGGGTGGAGGGATAGGTTGGGAGGACTGGGGTAGACAGAGTGGAAGCAATAGAACAAGAGGCTGCAGCTGCAAGTGAGAAATGAGAAAATGACAGTGACTTTTGCTAGGGTTGTGGCTCTGGCGATGCAAATAAGTAGATTCTAGAGACAGCTGGGATGTGGAAACAACAGCACTTATTATTGTTAGGGATATGGAGGGGTGCAGGGAAAGAAGGCCTAGAGAAATGGGTCCCCCTACCTGGCTGCTGCTTCAGTGCAAGGTTCCAGAAGGGGGAATTTTTCCCTTTCTTGTTCTCTGGAATCTGGGTGGCCCCTTCCCAGCCCACACCCAACCCTCCAAAATAGCTCAGCTCTGACATACCTCACCAGAGGCAGCCCTCAGAAATATTTTCCCAGGAACCTGGAGGGAGGAGAAAGTCTGTAGCCTTGGGGGACTGACAGAGAAGAGATCTGGAAAGAGGAACAGACCTGTCTGCAGGAGAAGCAACATCTCCCAGCACTGCAACCAGGCCATTGCCTTTGATGGTTCAGACTTGGCTGAGTTGCTGCCTGCTCTCTTCAGAGCCACTGGCACACAAAAGGGAGGGCTGAGTGTCGGATGAACTCAGCCCAATAATATTCACTTCTTTTATTTTCCAGGAACGTCATGAGACCTAGAGGGCAATCTTCTGGTTTTAAGACCTGGTGAGTCAAGTCTACAAATACCTCTGACTCAATCTGATCCGAAGTTCTCACCAGGCATCTCCTAGGAACGTGGCTCAGCAGGAGAGCTGGAATTGACCAGCCCTCTGCAGGGAACAGGAGGGTTGGTTTCTCTGCGTTAGGTTTTAGGGAGGGAGGGGGTGAGAAGAGCTGGCTGCAGTGGAAATGATAGGATTCTTGACTTGACACTGACCATGTTCACAGTAAGAGCTGACATTTATTGGGTACTCTCTAACTCTAAGCCATGTGTTATCTCTTCTAATCTTCACAGAAAACTACAAGTGGTTTCTGTTATCAATTCCATCTTACCATTGAGGAAACTGAGGCTTGGCTATGTCAGGAACCCTGGTCACTGGCACAGAGCTGCGACATGAACCAAGGTAGCCGATGCCAAAGGCTATTCCTTGTAAGTGAGGGCATGTGCTTTGCAGAGTTTTTGCAGGCATGGTAGGAGGACTGAGGAGAGATAGCATTTGTGGAGGGTCTGATACACTCCAGGCCAGTTATATGCCACCTTGACTGCACATTAAAATCACCTAGGGAGTTTTATAAGCACCATCCGTGCCCCCGACCAATTAAATCGCATCTCTAGGAGTCATACCCAGGCATTCTAGGTTTTAAAAGCTCTCCAGGTGATTCTAATACGCAAAAAGAATTGCTCAATAAAAGCAAGTTTCATAGGTTTGTGTTTTTTTTTTCATTTAATGACCCCGTATTCATTTGTAAATGGGGAAGCTGCAGCTCACAGAATTTGGATGGCTTGGACGAACCCCATGGCTGATAAGATTCACATTTTAATCTGTATCTGGCTGATTCCAACACCTGTGTTTGTTCAGTTCATTTCATTCTCTCTCATATTTGGGCATATTCTATTTTGAAAGCATGTGATTTTTGAAACATAAATTTATTTTGCAATTTTCATTTCGTTTTCTTCAAGTCCAAGTGCTGTTTAGGTCAGCTGCCTGAGAGTAGCAATGCAGCCTATAGCTGCTGAGTGGGGTGGGTTTGTCCAGGGGTAGCTTAAACCATGACCTTGGCTTCATCCAGGCTCTGCTGCAACCAACAGGCTGGAACCTCCAAAGAGATGTCCAGAAGCCCTGGCTGGGATGTGCCTGCTGACTCTCCCAGGCAGAATACCACCCATCTACTGTAGCCTCAACCCCTGAGGGGCCCCCATCTGAGGATGAGAAGGTCCTGCCCTGAAGAACCCCCTAGTCTCTGTTTCCAGCAGTGTTAGCGACTTCCCAAGGAGTGGCATTAGAAAAGTCATCACCTATTCACTTCTGTATAGATCATTCAGAGCCTAATTTTCTGGTGGCCGAGGGTTGAGCTCATCAGAAACAGCCTTCATCGTCAACTGAGTTAATCAAGCTAAGCCAGGAGAAGGGAGAAGGGCAGCCATCCAGACAGATTCAAGCCGCCAAGCAGTGCTTCTGCTCAAAGACTACCCTTAAAGAAGGGGCGAGAAAGAAGTGAGAGCAGATACCTGTACACCCATGTTCATGGCAACATTATCACTAGAGTCAAAAGGTGGAGGCAACCCAAGTGTCCATCGATGAATGAAAGAATAAACACAATGTGGCACGAGCATACAATGGAATATTGTTCAGCTTCAGAAAGGAAGGAAATTTTGATATATGCTACAACATGGATAAACTTGGAGACCTATGCTAAGTGAAATAAGCCAGCCACAAAAGCCAGTCCGCAAGATATCGTATGATTTCCTTTGTATGATGTTCCTGGAGTGATCAAATTCATAGAGACAGAAAGTAAAATGATGAGGAGATCATGCTTAAAAGATACAGAGCTTCTGTTAGGGAGGATGAAGTTCTGGAGAAGGATATGGTGATTGCTCAACAGTGTGAATGTACTTAATGGCACAGAACTGTATACTTAACAATGGTTAAAATAGTAAATTTCACGTTCTGTATACTTTACCACAATCAAAAGGTAGGGGAGAAGTATGACACCTCAGTTCACAATTTTTCCAAGCACTTGAAAGATCTACATATGGCATTACCATAAATGTTTATAAAATGGGAATGGGAAGAGCTGATAAAATAAATTGCTGTTGAGAACATAATACATCAGGTAGGTATGGGTGCAGCACTCCAGGCAGCCCCTGAGAATGAGGATTACTTACCCCGTCCTGGACCCGAACTAAACATTAATGCCTCCTCAAAGATGTCTGGTTTTTCAGTCATCAGGGTATCCAATTCTACTGAAATGGCTTTGTTGAGACTGTGTGGACGCAGGTTGGCAGAAAGTAAAGTCCAGAGCCTGACATTTTCAGAACCACTTTTAGATTCATCGTCATTATAAGCAAAGTGTTGCAACTTCCAAGCAGTGCACACCCAAGCAGCTGTCTCGCGTCATTCATTCCCACTGGCAACACTGGCCAGCGTTTGGGTCAAGAGCCCCATGGTTCTGACGCAGACTTCCAGACACCTCACTGCTTTATTGCTTACCCTGCTCCAACTATTCCTTGAAGGCACCAGGCACATTCCCACCTCAGTGCCCTTCCACTTGCTGTTCCGGCTGCCTGAAATGCCCCTCCCTCAGTTATCTGCATGCTGTCTCCATCATCTCCTTTAGCCTTCACTAAAAATCACCTTCTCAAGTGTGCTCTTCTGGCCACCCTACTTAAAAGTGCCACCCCAACTCTACCAGGTCCTCTTCCTGTCGCCCTTGCTCTGAATGCAGATGCTATCACTGTCCCACTCATATCCACAGGGCATATGCCAGTGGAGGAAACTGCATGTGCAAATGCATGAGGCTTGGAAGACTGTGGCCTCAAAGGCTGTCTGAAATGGCTGGAGTGGAGGGTGCTCAGGGCTGGGGGACTTCATGAAATGGCTTAAAATGTAAAAAGGACAGCCAGGCGCCATGGCTCACGCCTGTAATCCCAGCGCTTTGGGAGGCCGAAGCGGGCAGATCACAAGGTCAAGAGATCGAGACCATCCTGGCCAACATGGTGAAACCCTGTCTCTACTAAAAATACAAAAATTAGCTGGGCATGGTGGCACACACCTGGGGTCCCAGCTACTTGGAAGGCTGAGGCAGAAGAATTGCTTGAACCCAGGAGGCGGAGGTTGCAGTGAGCTGAGATTGCATCACTGCACTCCAGCCTGGCAACAGAGCAAGACTCCATCTCAAAAAAAAAAAAAAATGTAAAAAGGACAGATGGTTGAAAGAGTTTGTCTACCAAACTAAAGAATTTGAACTTTAGCAGGCAATGGGGAGCCACCAAAGGGTTTTAAGTAGGAAAGTAATAGATTTGATTTGCCTTTTAAAAAGATTACTCTGGCAGCCAGTGGCATGGAGGCTAAAATGGATGGGCTGGAGGCAAGAAGACCAAGTGTAAAAGGAACATCTTGAACATTGATGAGTTCAAATGACATTACAGCAGAAGGGAATGTAAGAGTGACATCCCACCAGCCGGTACTATAAGCAAATCTTTTTTTCAAGGAGTAGATTGAATTTCAGCGAAAGGAAACTTTCCCGCCACCCTTTATGACGATCCTGTGAACGTTGACTCCTTTCCTCATTCAAGTTGGCCACCCTTGGTCTTTCATGCATCACCATTCAATAAAAGCAAGCGTGGGTTTTATGGGATTGTTTGGAGAGCCCCGAGCCAAAGTTTTCTACTCACTTAGGCCAGGCTGCTCTGCCAATTCCTAAATTGGCTGTTTTTTATGTATAGGGTGTGAAAGATATCTCTATGCATCTCTAGGAACACACCCATTTGGAAGGAGACATTTGTGACTATACATAATATCTTTATGCGCTTTTTGAAGGAATGTTTATACAACCAGCATATTCTTTGGCATGAATATTTTTGTAGAATGGAGAAAGGGAGAGACAGCATGAGAAAGCTATTCCTACACCATAACTGCCTTTGGCTCACGAAGCGAAAAGCAAAATAGATTAAGTTCCTCAGCAGTGCCTCCAGGGCTGAACAGCTCCCAAGTCAACCCACTTACTCCTTCTTCCTGGAGGATCACTCACCTTTGAACTTTATTTTCTAGACCTACCATTAAAAAAATAACAATGATATGGCCCAATCCAGACCCTACTGAATCCTAGGCTCCCTGCCTCCAGAGGAAGAGCTCACCAAGAATCATCTCGCTTGTAAAGCTCGGGTTGCTTGAAGAACTTGATGGAAAGAGTGGGGTAGTAAAAGATGGCATTTTGGCTTTAATGAGGCCAAGAAGCCCAGAGTGGGGCCAGCTGTATAGTCTGAATGAACCCAAGAATATTAGAAGCCGGGGTCACATAGAGCTGGGACACCACCAGGAATGTGAGGAGCAGAGACAGTCTGGCGAGGAGTGGATGGAACGACTGCAGCCCCCTGCTGCCAGTTCCCACGTGAGTCAACAGGAGGGCAGGGGGGCGGCCAGGACAGGCAGGCAGGAGAGATCCTGCTGGGTGAAAGGGCAAGCTGCGCCCAGCCACTTGGGGTTCACTTGGGCCCTCTTCACATCATCAGGCTCCAGGACCTCTGCGGGGAGCCAAGAGTGGCAGATGTGCGCTAGCCGGGACACGCACCTCAGAGAAAAAGCCTCCTTGGTTTATTCCACTATGTCACCTCGCCAAGCCTCCAACCCTCACTGAATAACCAAGCAGTGGAACACCCCATCTGGAGAAGAGGGAGGTGATGGCTCCATTCCCCAAAGCAATAGGCAGCAAGGTTTCCCACAAGGACGTTCAGTAAGTCAGTGGCAGGGCAGGGGAACCAGGTCAGAATCCTCTAGCACCTTCCATTTGCTTGGGGAATAAAGCAACATTGTCCAGCCCTGAATACACTTGGTGAACATCTGGGAAGAGGATAATCCTGTTTCTCTCGGCGTTCCATGCAGCCCTGGGAACAGACCCTGGCTCTTAACAACTGATGCCTCTGGTGTCTGTTGCCACCTCTTATCACTGACCCCCCTGCACTTAGAAGCAAATGATCCCAAGAAATGGCAGGGCCATATTCAGTTCCCTAATTGTCCCATCCAGGCACTTGTATGCCCAGTCCTTTCTCTTAAGAATTCCTCTGAGACCAGAACTCCTGGGCTTGCCACTGTGTCTCTCTCAGGACATCTTTTCTAATTTGGGTCTGAGCTTTTCCTTTCCTTCATTTCATGCCATTCCTCCTAATGATAATCCTT
Organism: Cacajao melanocephalus; assembly: GCA_963573385.1. Lineage (NCBI taxonomy): Eukaryota > Metazoa > Chordata > Mammalia > Primates > Pitheciidae > Cacajao > Cacajao melanocephalus. The sequence goes on from CAUYLG010038249.1 coordinate 88,628, forward strand.
TGTGCCAAGCTCAATTACATACAAAGCTTAAATGAGCAACCCCGACTCTAAATTTGGCCCTGTCCATTGAAGAGGGTGGGGGTGCCTTGGTCATTTGGCTTTGCTCAAAAAGATGCTACTCCCCATGGTGAACCAATGCCAAGGACAGGGGGAAGACTTTTGCAAAAATAAAAATCTAGAATGAAGAAACAGACCAGCGCTGGCAGCCCCTGGTCACTGGAGCTTCAGGCTGCTCCTGCATCTTCATCCAGGCCTGTTAGGACTCTTCGCCCCGCCACAGGCATGCAGAAGCTACAGACATGCTTTGATTTTTCCTTTTTGAAAACGTCCTCCCAAGTCGTTTTCCGTTTTAAAAACGATCCCACCCTACCTATGCTCTCCCTGCAGGGTTAGCAGTGGGTGAGGTGAGAGCATTTGCCAGGAATTTCCGGACTTCTGTGAGTTTTTCTCAAGATCTGGCCATGAGTCAATGTGATACACTGGGACACATGGTGGAGCTCACAGTGGCCTCCCCTCTCTTCTGGAACATCAGGAGAAGCATCTCCCTGCTGAGTAACCCTGGGCAAAAATCCAGAAGGCCCCCTCCCTCTCCCTGACTCTCCCTCTGTACTATCCCCACGTTAGAGGAGATAAGGGAAATATATTTACAACAAACTTGATAGGTATAGTAATATGCTCCAGAACTACACAAAGATCCCCATTTATGCAGCTCACGTCCTTTCAAAATTAAGCTCTCTTGTATGATTCCGGTGCTTTTTATACTTTGGGCATTTGGAAAATAGGAGGAGGGGGTGATGAGGAGAAGAATGGAGAAGAAAGAAGCATTGCTCAGATTTACAATGACAAGAGAAGAACCTAACACAGCCCCTGAGAGGTCCAGGTGAACTGGGCTGACAGGTAGGTAGAACTGTCCGTGCAATTTTATTGACATTGACAACTCATCTAAAGTACTCAAAGTAGATTCATTACCATTTTATGTGAGAGTTCATAGCCAGAATTGGCTATCCTGGCCACTGGAGTCCATCCACAATCAGTTTCTTCTACTGATAGTTTAGAATTACCCCTAAGAGTTTGGGGGAGAAGCTCAGTGAAAATCAATGATATCCTTCCATAGATCTTTGAATTAAAACAAATGGAGTGCTACCATGAGACTGTTAAATATTTGTGAAGCCTGGCCTTAACCTGGGTCAATGGGAGCAGATTTGGGGAAGCACTTTGCAAAATGTTAGACATGAAGAAATAGCAAGGAATTGTTGGTATCACCATCTTTGGGATGCACTAGCTTCAGCTCTTTGGGCCAAAGAAGATTAAAGTCTTTTATAAATACAGCATAGACTCACGCCTGTAATCCCAGCACTTTGAAAGCCCGAGGCGGTCTGATTACCTAAGGTCAGGAGTTCGAGACCAGCCTGACCAACACGGTGAAATCTCATCTCTACTAAAAATACAAAAAAATTAGGTGCACAGGGTGGTGAGTGCTTGTAATCCCAGCTATCAGGAGGCTGAGGCGGGAGGCAGAGGTTGCAAGCGGAGATCACACCACTGCACTCCAGTCTGAGCAACACAGCGAGACTCAGTCTCAAAAAATAAATAAATGCATAAATACATATAGCATAGGCTTCATAATGTCCTTGAGAGTTTAGAGGTGAATATCTTTATTCCTGTCTTTCAAATGCAGAAATTGAGGGGCGAAGACATCAAGTGAGTTGCAGGCATTGAGGAAAATAGGACAGAGCACCTCCGACCCCTCAGGTCCTTTGTCTCCTTCTAGCCCAAGACCTTCAGGAAGGGTCAAGCAACCTTCGTTGTGGAAAGCATAACTTGGGAAGGAAAATCTCAACTTAAAGGAAAAGCTTGCTGAGGAGAGAGGCCCTGTTTCTCCTCTCAGCCTTTCCTGTGTGCTGATGTCAACTCTGCAAGTAACAGAAGGAGGTGGTGGGGCAGGTGGGCTGTGCTGCTGCCCCTGGCTGAGCTGGGGTCACACTATCCACTCTCCCCACTGTAGATGCCAACCTGCCTCTGCCACGCTGTGCCACCTGCCAGACCTGGTTCCTGAGGCCACAACAGAGCTCTCATACTTTCTACCATTCCGAAGGAGAAGTGAGATCAATATTTTCCAGGGTTCTTTCAGCTGAGATGAAGAAGGTAACTGTCCTCTTCACAGGCCTTTCTCCTCTTTCCCCTACTTCCCCTGGCTTCTGGCACGCACACAGGCCCATCGACTCACCATCCCGAAAAAAGACAGCTCCTCAATTTTCTGTGAGGTGCCACTGGGAGAGGCTTCCCCAGAGCACAGGTTCCCCCTGAAGTGGAGGTTCCCTGCACAGGGGGAACGCAAGAGGTTGGAGCCCAGGCTTTCTGTGAGAGCCAGACCCAGGTCACTTTCACTGGTGGGCTCTGGAAACATTTTCTTTCAAACGCTGTGTGCTGTAGCTCACTTACGCATAAAATGAGCAAAACAACACTCTTTCCCACAGCTATGCAATGAGGTTTAATTGTTGCAAATTTGTGAAGTGTTTTAAGATCCTTGGATTAAAGAAGTTATATGAGAAAAAAATATTATTATAGAGTGGAATTCTGCTTAGTTGTCATATGTTTCCTGTAACTCTTCCCTTGTGTCTTATATAACTTGGAACAAGTACCATGAGCTATGAGGCCTTCAGAAAGTCTTTAAGTAATTTCTTGGCCTGCTTTCTTTACCTTTTAAAAAAATTATTCTTCTACTTCTCTCTTCTTTTTTCTCTTTCTAATGGAGCCAAAACTTGTTCCCTCCTAATCTGTATGATGAGAAAGGAAGTCAGTTGGCTGGGGTGGACCCTCGCCCACCTGGGTACCGCCTCGTCTCTCCTCCGTTCCTCTCCTTTGCTCCCCACCTGCACCTCCTCTTTTTAACCGCACACGCACGTTCATAAATTGTAATAAATTTGACTTTGAGCCCCTGGCTCTAAAATTTGCTCTGCCTCTTGGACCAATTGCCAAAACTGGTTACTAAGTGAGGCCCCCTGAAACTGAGCCTGATGTGGGTCAAGGCCTTGTGATGGTGACAGCACAGAGCCTGGCTGACCACGGAGCACAGGAGGCCCTGGGTGGCTCTTCCCCCCAGGACTTCCCAAAATCAATCAGTGTCATACCCGAAATGTGGGAAAACACCCAGGCAGCTGCTACGGTGGCCATGAGGCAGCAGCCAAGAATGCCCCTTGTCCTGGCTGCAGCTGTGTCCCTAAACAGGTGCTCCCTGGTGGCTGGGCACGCCTGCATGTGTCACATCCTCCCCTGGGTAAGCGGAAACGTATCCGACATCAGGGACAGACACTGGCCCTCACTCTCGGGCCCTATGCCCGTCCTGAGGCCATGGAGTTTGTGAGCATAAGATAGGCCCCAGGTGATGAATTGTTTGTAACCCAGCATCTCAGCCTCAAGATGCATTTACACAACTTTTTTCCCTTTCTTGCTTTCAGCCTCGAAGCAGACTTTAAAACTCTTTGCTTCTCCCTTTCCCACCAGGCACTTCCATGAACCGTGCTTGCTTGTCTAATGATGAGCTTGCTTAGAAATTCCGGGAGCCAACTTTGAAACAAACCAGGCAGAGAGACCCTAGCTGCAGAATCCTCCCACTCAAGAAGAGTTAGGAACAGTGAGCCCACCACAGCAGGACTGAAGTCAGGATAATACAAATCAGATCTCCCCACAAGCTATTACTGAGATGGCCACAGAACAGACACGCAGACCCGCACCCCTTTTCACTACTTCCGCCTATTTCCCACACCTTTTCCTTCCTAAAACCCTTCCCTCAGCCTAAAACGTTGGAATGATCTTCCAAAGGCATGAGCCTGGCCATACCCCAACCACCAGCATTTTAATCAAGTTGATTTCCTTTCTCCACAGCTCTCTTCTGTTTTTTACCTCTGAGCGGCAAAAGCAGCCAGACTTTAGCCAGTTACAAAATCGGGTCCAGAGTCACATTCCCTCTTCCCTCTGTCCTCTAATGGACCCTGGACAGATGAGATAACCCCTCCGCACCTCTCTGGCATCACTGCAAGGAACGGAGTGTCCCCAAAGGAGGAGGGAGCACTGACCCTTCACTGTCTGGCCCTGCACGGGGACCAAACAGCTACGGCCACCCCCACACCACCTTCACCCAAGAATTCTCACTCAGGGCCCCACTTCTCTGCTCCCCACAGACTAGAAGAACCCAGTGAGGGAGGGTTAAGGTGGGCCTGAGCCTGGGGACAGAGCCAGGCAGCCTTCTTCCGGCCCCTGAGCTCTTTGTTTTCCTAATTTGTAATCTTTCATTTTTGTGTGTACATAGTAGGTATATATATTTATGGATAACATGAAATACTTTGATAGAACAATGTGATGCATAATAATCATGTCATGGAAAATGGGGCATCTCCCCCTCACACGTTTATCCTTTGTGTTACATGTAATCCAATCGTGTACTTTTAGTGATTTTTAAATGTACAATTAAATTATTATGGACTGTAGTCACCCTGTTGTGCTAGGTCTTATTCATTCTTCCTATTTTTTCTTTTGGTACCCATTAACGATCCTCACTTTCCCCACCCTCCTGCCCCACTAAAAATGATGGAAGGCTTCACAAATTTGCATGTCATCCTTGCATAAAGGCCATACTAATCTTCTCTGTATCCTTCCAATTTTAGTATATGTGCTGCCAAAGCAAGCACCCAGGCCCTCTTTGTCTCTCATTCCTTCCTTACTCTTCCTCTCCAGCTTCTCCCCAGCCCTAGCGTTCACTCTTTTTCCCTCTTCTCCTACTGGTCTCCACTCCCAGCCTCAGCCTGCCCGAGCTCCTTACCCCCAGCAACCTACTCTCTCCTTTTTTAAATAAAAATTTTTTTTTGTTTGATATGAAATCTCACTCTCTCGCCAGGCTGGAGTACAGTGGTGCGATCTCAGCTCACTGCAACCTCCGCCTCCTGGATTCAAGTGATTCTCCTGCCTCAACCTCCTAAGTAGCTGGGACTACAGGTGCCCGCCATTACACCCAGCTAATTTTTGTATTTTTAGTAGAGACGGGGTTTCACCATGTTGGCCAGGATGGTCTCGATCTCCTGACCTTGTGATCCACCCTCCTCGGCCTCCCAAAGTGCTGGGATTACAGGTGTGAGTCCCTGCACCGGGCCTTAATTCTATTTTTTAATTGATACATAATAATTATGTACATTCATGGGGCACATGGTGATGTTTTGATATGTACAATGTATATTGACCAGATCACAGCAATTAGCATAACCATCTTCCCAAATATTTACCACTTCTGTGTGTTGGGAATATTCAATATCCTCCTTCTAGCTGTTTGAAACTATATGATTGTTAACTACAGTGGTACAGAATACTAGAACTTCCTTCTCTTACCTCGCTGACATTTTGGATCTTTTAACCAATTTCTCCCCATACCTTCCTCTCAAGGCTGGTTAGTTATCTTGCGGTGTGGGGAGCTGCCTGTTGCCTCTTCAACAAGAGGAGATCAGGGACTGTGTCTCATACAGTGATACGGCCCCTCCGTAAGTGTTTTACTCACCCCTGCAGAAACAAAAACCAAACCAGAGAAGTATTTCACTTTTAAAAGGGGGTTTCCTAGGAGTTGTTTCCTGGGCTCTACGTAAATTCAGTTCCATGACAGACTAATGCTAGAATGTTCTGAGCTGAACAAAGTTAAATGGTTTCCTTCCCATAGGAATTCTGAGGGCCTTAACGTGATAAGGAGCATGACAGACATCCGAGAGAGAAGCAGCATGTAGAGTTTTCCAAATTTACTTGAGACTCCCCTTTTCTAAGGAATATTTTGAAAGGCGAGGCAAACATCCCCTTGACCAATCCTGCAGGAGATGCCAGCTCCTCCAAGGCTGGCTCCACTCTGGAATTACAAACAGTGCCCAGCACAGGATCCTGGACAGGTCGCTGCTTCACAGAGACCAGCACCTCTTCCCTCCTTCGAGCCAGAAAAGCAGAATTGGCCTCATCTTCCAGAACCTTCAACTGTCCCTTTGACAGTGGAGGACTTGCTCTGCTCTGAGACTTTACTCTGGGGTGTTTCGGCCATGGACTAACAAAGAGATATCCAAAGCTGCTCTTCTCACATTAAGGCCCTTCATAAAAACCCACACTCCCCAGTTGTTCACCCCCAGCAGCACCTGCCTTAGCACAACAAAAGTATTTCAAAGCCTAAAAACTATAGACCCAGCACCTTGGCCTGTGACTACTTAATTGCAGCCCTTCCCCTCCTGCTGTCTGCTTTCTTGGACCTGCTCTCACTTCTTTCAAGCCCCTCAGTAATTGACTCTCACCTCCTGGCTCCCTGGGGGTTCAGCTTGGTGGTCCATGGGACAGGGCCCTTATCAAGAAGTCTCCAATCTGCCCTACGGTTCGGACATGTGTCCATGGGCCAATGTTGTTTCTTTCCAATCAGGGGACGGAGATGGGAGTGTTCTTGCTTCCTGAGAGTGTTGGTGATGCCTGAGAGCATGAGGGGAGGGGAAGGGAGACTGTCCAAGGACAGGATGGGGTATTCCCACAGGGCACCATCAGCATGGAAGCTTTAAGAAACAGGGCATGTTTCTCAAAGGAGGTTTAAGCCTCTAGCCATTCGCAGCGGCCCTGCTGTGGCCAGTGTACTCTCCCGTCATTTCCTCTCATTTCCCGTTGACATTGTCCCTATGAAGAGAGGTAAGAATTATGTGAGATCCCGGCAGGTGATATCCCCTGGGCAACCCTCAGGGCCACTAAGAATCACAACCAGCACTGCAGGCTCACCCACGTTTCTTCCTCTGCAAAGACATGAGTATCCGGGGGTGGGGTGGGGGTGCAGCTGGGAAAGCACAGCTTGGGGGCCAGCGACACTCTGAAGGTGCAAGTCATGCTGCAACTGGGAGCCTCGGTGTGTTCGTCTGCAGCATGAGCTCAAGGGCTCCCCACCCCACCCAGAGCATGTCTCCCAGGGGCCTCTGAGCGCTCTAGGGGCTGGAGGGCAAGAGAGCTGAGTACTAATCCCTCGACCATTTCCTGAAACTTCCCATCCTGCCACTCAACATCTCTTCCCTGTGAAGATCCACCGCACACTCATTGTCTGCCAACACATGTGGGGACAGGAGACCCAAAGGTCCCACCTCATTCGATCCCAGCTGCAGATGTCATGGTGAGAGGCCCCTGAGCTGCCTCACCTCAGACCAACAGCGTGAATCACCGCAAAAACAGCTTAAGCCCTTCTCTTGCCAAAAACCCCGCCCTGACTACGCCCGAGAGTCTCCTCACCCCTCACCTCTGCAAAGCCCTTCTCGAGATGCTCTGGAAGACTGTGGCAGAGCAAGTGTTACTTTTAGCCTATCAAGGTTTTAGCCCAGATGACCATAACTCTATCTTCCTTACCAGGTTTTTAGAGTGAGACAGCAGAATAGGGGTGGGGGGACTGGGGGGAAAAGACGAGGGAGGAGGAGGGAACAGAATGGGGGCACTCCTGCCTCTTCATCCCTCTCCGAGTCAACTCGCCTGGAAAGTGCTGCTGCTTCCAGGCACTCTGAAGCTGGTTCCCAGCATAATCAAATTGAAGCCAAAGGTCAGGAGATGCTTTTCCCAGGCAGCAGAGGCTTCTAGAGGACCCAGTACTAGCAAATGCTCAGGATATGCACTTCCGGTTACTATGCTGCTGCCCTTTCTCTTCCTGGCTGTCATTCACGTCTTCACCAGCCCAATCCTGGGCTTCAGGGACCCTAGACAGAGTCCCAGCCCTTCACATCCCTTTCAGTCTGCAGGGACCTGGCTGTGATCTCCGCTCCCCAGCCCGATGCTGCCTGCTCCCTTTCCCTGAAGTCCCAGCAAAACTGTCACAGCTCAGTGCCTGAGGCAGCACAAGGAAGAAGACTCTTGGAGAATTGAAGTCTGTAATGTAGGGGAGAAAGGACACAGTATCCAAGGACAACAGAGAAGGGCAGATACAGAGAAGCAGGGGAAGGGAGGACAAAGGAAGGGAGAAAGGAGGGGAGAGGAGAGGAGAGAAGGGGAGGGCAGGGGAAGCAAAGGGAGAGGAGAGGAGGGATGGGGGAGGGGAGGGGAGAGGACGGAAGGGGAGGGGAGAGGAAAGG